>SZWC01003697.1:137473-150282 GCA_023375785.1 Penium margaritaceum | reverse complement strand
GCTCCTTCGCTCAGCTCTCTTACTCCGCCGACCATCACTCATCTCGCTAGTACTCTCTCACATCAACTTGTCTACCTCGACTACCTCACGTCTCAGCCTCTGCGACTAACTCCTCAGACTGCTCTCGCTTACGTCACACTGCTGACATACACTTGCATGTCTTGACGCTTCTGCCTGCTTCTGTTGCTGCTGTCCTCGTGCCTACATTCTTCTGACATGGTATCAGAGCTTCAAGCAACATCACCTGGAGTCCCATGACCGCGTCATCGCTCTGCCGTCATCCTCCCTCCATCGCTTCCATCTGCAAACGTCTGCCGCCGCTACCGTCGCCCCGCGTCTTGCCGCTTCACCAGCAGCTGACATCAGGAGCTCTGCCTGACGAGTTCTCCGCGCTGAAGAAACGCCTCATCATCCTAAGGAAGCCCTGCGTCCGTTTCCGCGCCCGTGGCTAACAACCGGTGACTTGTCGCCCACATCAGCCGCAAGCAACTCTCGAGCCGCCGCCTGCCGTCAACTACCAAAAAGCTTCCAGCCATCTGCCATTCACTGCCACTCATTGCCCCTGTCTTCGCAAGCATCTCCTCCTCTTGCATCTTGCCCCATCAGCCTCATCTGCTGCTTCCTCCTCGAAATCCTTAGCCCGCTTGCGTCTATCATCTCAAACCGTCCTCTCGCATCGCCTTCTCGCCTCGTCAGCAGCTGTAGCCAAAACTGCCGCCGTCAGGATATCGGACACCACCAGTCTTCCTGCTCCCATTTCCGAGCCAACTGGGGAACAAGCCGTCACTCTCCTGACATCAGCGGTCTAGTGCCTCTGCCCGCTGCCTGACTCCCTCTGCCGCAACCAACCTCTTTCAGCTGACAGGATATCAGACACCACCAGTTTTCCTGCTCCCATTCCGAGCCAACTGGGGAACAAGCCGTCACTCTCCTGAAAGCAGAAGAAGTGGTTGTGTCACTCTACCTCCCTGCCGTGTCGCCTCTCATCGCACCTCCCTCGGCCTGCATCGCTCCCTACCTCTCTTCTTCAGCATCATCATCAGCCTTCAGTCTTCACTTCTCGCATCATTCTTATCTGCTTCCATCAGTCCTCCTTGCAATCCTCACTCCAATCTCCTCAGCTCCTTCACCCTCCTGTTCGTGCCTCATCTCCATCTCTTTGTCATCAGCATCCTATGCGCCGCCTTTGCATCAATCATTCACATCAGCATCGCTCTGCAGTGCACGTGGTTCCGCCCCTGCGCCCACTCATTCATCAATCATTTTCTCCGCTTCCGCATCGCTTTCAGATCGGCACAAGGATCCGCCCGGTCGCATCGCCTGTTCCGCGACGACCTGCGCCCACGCCGAAACTGTTGGAATATCCTTATGGAACAGACTCAGTGCAGAAGTACAGTCCAAGAAAATCCCTTCTCAATAATGGTTCAGGTCTCGTCGCCGAATCACCTTGACCAACGGGTCTCTGACCACCTGACCGTTCGGACCCCACTGTCAAGTTATCCCCTAATAAAGTGACATCTGTCACTCGCGTCCGGCTAGCGGAAAGAAGCCGTTAGATAGTACTCTTTGTCCTGTTCTGACCTTTTTATACCGAGGATGTTCATTCCCTTGAGTTAACCAGAACAGTTCTGCTCATCCTGTTCCCCTTTGGTTCCGCGGCTTCGCCGCCGTGTCTTCACTCTGTTCGCCCCTTGCATTTCTTGTCTTCGCCAACCCCTCTCAACGCTTCGCTCCGTCACTCTTGCTCCTTCGCTCAGCTCTCACATTCCGCTAACCATCACTCACCCCGCCAGCACTCTCTCTCACATCAACCTGTCTACCTCAGCTACCTCGCGTCTCAGCCTCTCTCAGCTCCCGCGACTAACTCCTCGGACCGCTCTCGCCTACATCACTCTGCTGACGTATGCTTGCATGTCCTGGTGCTTCTGCTTGCTTCTGCTACCGCTGTTCTTGTGTCTGCATTCTTCTGACATGGTATCAGAGCTTCAGGCAACATCACCTTGAGTCCCGTGAACCGCGTCATCGCTCTGCTGTCATCCTTGCTTCATTGCTTCGACTTGCGTTCTCCTGCCGTCGCTGCCATCACCTCGCGCCTCTCCGCTTTGCCTGCAGCTGACATCAACAGCTCTGCCTGATGAGTTTTCCACGCTCAAGAAACGCCTCGTCGTCCTAAGAAGGCCCTGCACCCATTTCCGCGCCCGTGGCTAACAACCGGAGATGTGTCGACCACATCAGCCGCACGCAACTCTCGAGCCGCCGCCTGCAGTCAACTACCAAGAAGCTTCGTGCCGTCTGCCATTCGCTTCCCCTCACCACATCTGCCTCCGCAAGCACCTCCTCCTCTTTCATCCTACCTCATCAGCTTCATCTGCTCCTTCCTCGCCATCATCCTCAGCCCGCCCTCGTCCATCATCTTGAGCCGCCCTCTCGCATCGCCTCCTCGTCTCGTCAACAGCTGCAGCCGAAACTGCCGCCGTCAGGATATCGGACACCACTAGTCTTCCTGCTCCCACTTCCGAGCCAACTGGGGAACAAGCCGTCACTCTCCAGACATCAGCGGTTCAGTGGACCTGCCCGCTGCCTGACTCCCTCTGCCGCAACCAACTTCTTCCAGCTGACAGGATATCGGACACCACCAGTCTTCCTGCTCCCATTTCCGAGCCAACTGGGGAACAAGCCGTCACTCTCCTAAACGCAAGAAGAAGTGGTTGTGTCACTCCATCTCCCTGCCGCGTCGCCTCTCATCTTGGCTCCCTCCGCTTGCATCGCTTCTTCCTTCAGCATCGTCGACAGTCTTCTGCCTTCACTCCTCGCGTCATCCTCATCTGCTGCCATCAGTCCCTCCTCCTCCTCCTCGCTCCAGCTTCCTCAGCTTCATCAGCCGCTCGCTCCTACCTCATATGCCCGCCTCTCTTCGTCATCAGCACCCTCCGCGCCGCCCTTGCATCAATCATCTTCATCAGCATCAGCTCTTCGTGCACGCGGTTTCGCCCCTGCGCCCACTCATCAATCAATCGTTTTCTCCGCTTCCACAAATCGCTTTCAGCTCGGCACAAGGATCCGCCCGGTCGCATTGCCTTTTCCGCGACGACCTGCGCCCACGCCGAACCTTCCCTCACGCACGTGGTTCCGTCCCTGCGCCCACTCATCAATCAATCGCTTCCTCCGTTTCAGCAATCGCTTCCAGCTCGGCACAAGGATCCGCCCGGTCGCATCGCCTTTTTCCGCAACGGCTTGCGCCCACCCCAAAACTTCCTTCAGCGCACGTGGTTCGCCCCTGCGCCCACTCCATCATCATCAGCTTCCGCTTCAGCAATCATCATCAGCATCTGTGAACGGCACTAGGATCTGCACGAGCTAGTTGCCCATTTCCGCAACAGCCTGCACCCACGCCAGAAGCAGATTTTTCGCGGCGCGTTGGCACCTGCCTTCCCCTTGCCGCATCCTACTTCCCTATTTCAATCGCACACGTGGTCTCGCCCCTGCGCCCACTCAATCATCCATCGTTTTTCCGCCATCATCCGCTTACGCTCCGCTCGGCACAAGGATCCGCCCGGTCGCATCGCCTTTTCGCGACGACCTGCGCCCACGCCGAAACTCCCCTGTTTCACCTCGTGCACGTGGTCTCGCCCCTGCGCCCACTCCATCATCAATCGTTCCTCGCCATCTGCATCATCTTCAGCTCTACACACGGATCCACCCAGTCGCATCACCCATTCCGTGACTACCGACTCCAAGGCCGAAAACACTGCACACGTGTCCTCGGTCCTGCATCCACTCCCACCTCCAGCATCCTTCATCCTTTACTTCATCACCATCATCTTCAACAAGTCTCAACCGCTCAAACTCAGCATCTCGTGACGATCTGTGACTAAGTCCACGACTCAGTACACAAATCTACAGCTTCAAAGACCTTCGGCCTCTCTTGAGACCTGACAAGTCTCAAATCTCTCCCTGTGTCATTCCCCACATATGGCGGCCAGAGAAGGATCGACCCCTCGGCGACGAAGTGTTTGGTGGAGGCATGGAAAACCCATCAATCAAGGAATTGGTGAACTCGCTCACAGAATCCCCATTCTCCACTTCAACGATGTAGGCGAAGTCAACTATGATGAGTGGCTTGCTGCACTCGACCTACACGCAGATGTGAGCTTCGGCACCCTTGAACTTTGGGACATCTTCAGCAAACAACGAGATTACTTCCACGTTGACTTCTCCACTCTCAACATTCGGCAATACTGGAGTAACTACTTCCTCACCGAATATCAAGCCCTGGTCATCTTGTACCTCACCACCGACCGTCCATTCCACTATATTCTTCAGGCGTATGATCCTTGCTCAAGTGACATCTCCAGTCTCATGAGCAACATAAGCCGCGAGTGCAGACTTCGACGAGGACATCGGTGGAGAACAATTCAACCAGAAAGGATCACCGTGGAAGACCTCCCTGAGATCCCAGACATGCCTCCCCTTCACCTTCTGCCCAGTCCTCCAGCTCCACCTACATCTTCATCTCACTAAAAGCAGAAATGGTGGAACTGCCTCTAACTCAGGACATACAACATGCACTGAGTCAGTTTCAAGGGGGATGTCGGAATATCCTTATGGAACAGACTCAGTGCAGAAGTACAGTCCAAGAAAATCCCTTCTCAATAATGGTTCAGGTCTCGTCACCGAATCACCTTGACCAACGGGTCTCTGACCACCTGACCGTTCGGACCCCACTGTCAAGTTATCCCCTAATAAAGTGACATCTGTCACTCGCGTCCGGCTAGCGGAAAGAAGCCGTTAGATAGTACTCTTTGTCCTGTTCTGACCTTTTTATACCGAGGATGTTCATTCCCTCGAGTTAACCAGAACAGTTCTGCTCATCCTGTTCCCCTTTGGTTCCGCGGCTTCGCCGCCGTGTCTTCACTCTGCTCGCCCCTCGCATTTCCTGTCTTCGCCAACCCCTCTCAATGCTTCGCTCCGTCACTCTCGCTCCTTCGCTCAGCTCTCACATTCCGCTAACCATCACTCACCCCGCCAGCACTCTCTCTCACATCAACCTGTCTACCTCGGCTACCTTGCGTCTCAGCCTCTATCAACTCCCGTGACTAACTCCTCGGACCGCTCTCGCCTACGTCACTCTGCTGACGTATGCTTGCATGTCTCGGTGCTTCTGCTTGCTTCTGCTGCCGCTTTTCTCGTGTCTGCATTCTTCTGACAGAAACTTCCTTCAGCGCACGCGGCTTGCCCCTGCGCCCACTCCATCATCATCATCCGCTTCCGCTTCAACAATCATCATCAGCATCTGTGGCCAGCACAAGGATCTGCACGAGCTAGCTGCCCGCCTCACAGCAGCCTGCACCCACGCCGGTAGCAGATTTCTCGCGGCGCGTTGGCATCTGCCTTCCCCTTGCCGCATCTTACTCCCCTAAATTCAGCAGCGCACGTGGTTTCGCCCCTGCGCCCACTCCATCATCAATCGCTTCTTCGCCATCCGCATCATTCTCAGCTCGGCACAAGGATCTGCCCGGTCGCATCGCCCATTCCGCGACGACCTGCGCCCACGCCGAAAACATCCGAAGCGCACGTGGTTTCGCCCCTGCGCCCACTCCATCATCAATCACGCTGAAGTCTCGCTGCGCACGAGGTTCCATCCCTGCGCCCAGTTAATCATCACTCGCTTCTCAGCTCACGCCTCGTCCGCTCCTCATCTCAAGGAATCTGCCCTTTCGGATCATCAGTCTTGCAACGATCTCCACCCACTACGACTCTTCCTACCGCGCATGCAGTTTACCCCTGCAAACATCAGCTTTCCTTGTCTACAATATCCTCACCTACATCAGCTCAAGAATCTACATTGACTAACCACAAATCTCACTGCGGCCATCAACTTCTCCCAGAAATATGGGGAACCCTTGGACGTACTGTCCCTTCTTGGCTGAAGATGGCCAAAACATCCCTTTGTGGACACGAAGCGTATGGTCCACAGGAAAACCATATCCTCGTCTCAATTCGAGGATATGGTTTTTGTGACCTCTTCCAAGGAAGCTTTGAGCACCTCCGGACTGCTCACACATCTCCCTCAGCACTCAACGCAGCAACCACCTTAGCCTGGGATCAGCTGAAAACCATCATGCACCCCTCCTACCACACCCTGGTGGAAGAAGCAAGCAGTGCACCTGACCTCTGGTACAGGTTGCTACAAACAGCATGGGAAAGGCAGCACATCTCCTCCACTACCCTCCTCGTGACGGCACTCCCTCCAATCCACCTGGACAGGCTGTACTACCGACCCCCAGGTCATGATCCCACACAACCCACAAGAGAATCCACCAATCTGGGAACCTGGCAACGGGCGGCCTACTCACAGTTGAAGCCCTATCTACTGCATGGGTTCGCCATCACCAACGGACTTCTGGACGAACAGAAGTACCTTGGGAAAGTATGCAGCACTGGTGAATTCACAAGAAAGCATGAGGCTTTCAACAGAGATATGCGGGAAGGTCTGAAAGAGCTCATTGAACCTGCCCTGCATCCTCTACTGGAGAGGGAACCGGACAATATAACTGGAATGTGGAGGCAGCTGATCAACCACTGTGGAGGCTATGTGCCACCTCGCCAAAACTACATCTACCAACAGCGAGCAACAATGATAGCTCCACCTATAAGGCGCTTCGCCATCAGATCAGCTCCAATTGCACAACGCATCACTGTGTCGGATTCACGGGGGATGTCAGAACCAGAATCCGACAACAACACCTCCTCGGACTGAACGTCGGAAAATGCACCAAGACATCCGGTGCAAGTCCACAAGTTCTACTCCACACCCAACGGCCATAAGCGAAACGGTATGTCATCAAACGAAGAACCAAGACCGTTGGGCCAACACGCGAACACATTCGCTACGCGTCTGGCTAGCGTTAAGAAGCCGTTCTCACTACTGGTTTGTCCTGTTCTGAACTGTATATACAGAGGATGTTCATTCCCTCTCAAGACAACCAGAACAGTTCTGCTCATCCTGTTCCCCTTTGGTTCCGCGGCTTCGCCGCCGTGTCTTCGCTCTACTCGCTCCCTGCATTCCCTGTCTTTGCCAGCCCCTCTCAACTCTTCGCTCAGTCACTCCCGCTCCTTCGCTCAGCTCTCTTACTCCGCCAACCATCACTCATCTCGCTAGCACTCTCTCACATCAACTTTTCTACCTCGACTACCTTACGTCTCAGCCTCTGCGACTAACTCCTCGGACCGCTCTCGCTTACGTCACACTGCTGACGTACACTTGCATGTCCTGACGCTTCTGCCTGCTTCTGTTGCTGCTGTCCTCGTGCCTACATTCTTCTGACACTTTGTACTTGCTAGTCGGTAACTAGCATTCCAGAACCATTGTTTTCCCCTATGACCATTTGTCACTCATAATATGAGTTGTCAACGTTGACCACACTTAGTGAAATTCTTTGGTCATGGTCAGTGACATATGTCTACTTTGGTTGGTCATTGTGCATGGTAGCCACACCGTACCAAAACCTATTGAAGGTCTTTGTACTTGCTAGTTAATGACTGGTATTCCAAAATCATTGTTTTCCCCTCTGACCATTTGCGAATCTTTGGTCATGGTCAGTGACATATGCCTACTTTGGTTTGTCTTTGTGCATGGTAGCTACAACGTGCCAGTACTTATTAGAGGTCTTCCTACTAGATAGTCAATAACTAGTATTCCCAAACCATTGTTTCCCCCCTCTCACCATTTGAGACTCGTTTTATGAGTTGTCAACGTTGACCACACTTCATGAATTTTTTTTGGTCATGGCCAGTGACATATGCCTACTTTGGTTGGTCATTGTACATGGTAGCAACACCGTGCTACTACTTCTTGAAGGTCTTTATAATTGCTAGTTGATAACTAGTATTCCCAGACCATTACTTCCCCCGCTGACCATTTGTAACTCCAATTATAAGTTGTCATGTTGACCAAAAATAGTGAAATTCTTTGACCATGGTCAGTAACATATGCTTACTTTGGTTGGTCATTGTGCACGGTAGCCACACCGTGCCACTACTCATGAAAGGTCTTTGTACTTTCTTCTTGATGACTAGTATTTTAAAACCATTGTTTTTTTCCTCTGACCAATTGTGAATCTTATTATGAGTTGTCAAAGTTGACCACACATAGTGAGATGTTTTGGCCATGGCCAGTGACATATGCCTACCTTGGTTGGTCATTGTGCATGGTAGCCACACCCTGCCAATACTGATTGAAGATCTTTGTACTTGTTACTCTATGACTAGTATTCCCAAACCATTGTTTCCCCCTCTGACCATTTGTGACTCACATTATGGGTTGTCAACGTTCACCACACAAAGTGAAATTCTTAGTTCACGGGCAGTGACGTATGCCTACTTTGGTTGGTCATTGTGCATGGTAGCCACATCGTGCCACGACTTATTAAAGGTCTTTGTAATTGCTACCTGAAAACTAGTATTCCCAAACCATTGCCTCCCCCTTTGACCATTTGTGACTCGTATTATGAGTTGTCAACGTTGACCATATATGGTGAAATTATGTGGTTATAGTCGGTGACAGATGCCTGCTTTTCTTGGTCATTGTGCATGTTTGCCACGCCGTGTCACTACTTACTAAAGGTCTTTGTACTTTCTAGTCAATAACTAGTATTCACAAACTATTATTTCTCCCTCCGACCATTCGTGAATCGTATTATGAGTTGACAAAGTTGACCACGCATAGTGAAATGCTTTGGCCATGGTCAGTGACATGTGCCTACTTTGGTTGGTCGTGTGCATGGCAGAGACACCCTGCCACTATTTATTGAAGGTATTTGTACTTGCTAGTCTATAAATAGTATTCTCAAACCATTGTTTCCCCCTCTGACCATTTGTGACTCGTATTATGGGTTGTCAACGTTCACCACACATAGTGAAATTCTTAGGTCATGGGCAGTGACATGTGCCTACTTTGGTTGGTCGAAGTGCATGGTAGCCAGATCATGCCACTAAATACTGAAGGTCTCTGAACCCGCTGATTGATAAGTAGCATTCCCAAACTATTGTTTCCCCCTTTGACCATTTTTGACTCGTGTTATGAGTTGTCAACGTTGACCACACATAGTGAGATTCTTTGGTCATGGTCAGAGATATATGCCAACTTTGGTTGCTCATTGTGCATGGTAGCCAGATTGTTCCAGTACTTTTTGAAGGTCTTTGTACTTGCTAGTTGATCACTTTTATTCCCATTCCATTGTTTCCCCCTCTGACCATTTGTGACTTGTATTAGGAGTCGTCAACATTGACCACACATAGTGAAATGCCCTGGTCATGGTCAGTGACATATGCCTACTTTGGTTGCTCATTGTGCATGGTAGCCACACCGTGCCACTACCTATTAAGTGTCTTTGTAATTTATAGTCAATGACTGGTATACCAAAACCATTGTTCACCCTTTGACCATTTGTGACTCTTTCGTCATGGTCAGTGACATATGCCTCCTTTGGTTTGTCTTTGTGCATGGTAGCCACACCGTGCCAGTACTTATTGAAGGTCTTCATACTTGATAGTCAGTAACTAGAATTCCCAAACCATTGTTTCCCCCCTCTCACCATTTGAGACTCGTATTATGAGTTGTCAATGTTCACCACACTTCATGATTTTTGTTTCATGGCCAGTGACATATGCCTACTTTGGTTGGTCATTGTGCATGGTAGCAACACCGTGCTACTACTTATTAAAGGTCTTTGTACTTGCTAGTCGATAACTAATACTCCCAGACCATTGCTTCCCCCACTGACCATTTGTGACCCCTATTACAAGTTGTCATGTTGACCAGACATAGTGAAATGCTTTGTTCATGGTCAGTGACATATGCCTACTTTGGTTGGTCATTATGCACGGTAGCCACACCGTGCCACTGCTTATAAAGGTTTTAGTACTCTCTACTTGATACCTAGTATTTGAAAAACATTGTTTCCCCCTCTGACCATTTGTGAATTGTATTATGAGTTGTCAAAGTTGACCACACATAGCGAAATTCGTTGGCCATGGTCAGTGACATATGCCTACTTTAGTTGCTCATTGTGCATGGTAGCCACACCCTGCCACTACTGATTGAAGGTCTTTGTACTTGTTACTCCATGACTAGTATTTTCAAAACATTGTTTCCCCCTCTGACCATTTGTGACTCGCAGTATGGATTGTCAATACTCACCACACATAGTGAAATTCTTAGTTCACGGGCAGTGACATATGCCTACTTTGGTTGGTCATTGTGCATGGTAGCCACATCATGCCACTACTTATTGAAGGTCTTTGTCTTTGCTAGCTGATAACTATTATTCCCAAACCATTTTCTCCCCCTTTGACTATTTATGACTCGTATTATGAGTTGTCAACGTTGACCATACATGGTGAAATTCTGTGGTTATAGACAGTGACAGATGCCTAGTTTGGTTGGTCATTGTGCATGTTAGCCACACCGTGTCACTACTTATTAAAGGTCTTTGTACTTTCTATTCAATAAATAGTATTCACATTATTTCTCCCTTTCACCATTTGTGAATCGTATTAGAAGTTGTCAAAGCTGACCACGCATAGTGAAATTCCTTGGCCATGGTCAGTGACATATGCCTACTTTGGTTGGTCGTGTGCATGGTAGCGACACCCTGCCACTATTAATTGAAGGTCTTTGTACTTGCTAGTCTATAACTAGTATTCCCAAACCATTGTTTCCCCCTCTGACCATTTGTGACTCATATTATGGGTTGTCAACGTTCACCACACATAGTGAAATGCTTAGGTCATGGGCAGTGACATATGCCTACTTTGGTTGGTCATTATGCATGGTAGCCAGATCGTGCCACTACATATTAAAGGTCTCTGAACCGGCTAGTTGATAACTAGTATTCCCAAACTATTGTTTCCCCCTTTGACCATTTGTGACTTGTGTTATGTGTTGTCAACGTTGACCACACATAGTGACATTCTTTGGTCATGGTCAGTGACATATGCCGACTTTGGTTGGTCCTTGTGCATGGTAGCCACACCGTGCCACTAATTTTTGAAGGTCTTTGTACTTGCTAGATGATAAATTTTATTCCCAAACCATTGTTTCCCCCTCTGACCATTTGTGACTCGTATTTGGAGTCGTCAACGTTGACCACACACAGTGAAGTTCTCTGGTCATGGTCAGTGACATGTGCCTACTTTGGTTTGTCTTTGTGCATGGTAGCCACACCGTGCCAGTACTTATTGAAGGTCTTTGTACTTAATATTCAATAACTAGTAATCGCAAACCATATTTTCCTCCCTCTCACCATTTGAGACTCGTATTATGAGTTGTCAACGTTGACCACACTTCATGATTTTTTTTGGGTCTTGGCCAGTGACATATGCCTACGTTGGTTGGTCATCGTGCATGGTAGCAATACTGTGCTACTACTTATTGAAGGTCTTTGTAATTGCTAGTCGATAACTAACAATCCCAGACCATTGCTTCCCCCGTTGACCATTTTTGACCCCTATTACATGTTGTCATGTTGACCACACATCGTGAAATTCTTTGTACATGGTCAGTGACATATGCCTACTTTGGTTAGTCATTATGCACGGTAGCCACACCGTGCCACTGCTTATAAAAGGTTTTAGTACTTTCTACTTGATAACTAGTATTCTTAAACCATCCCCCCCCCCCTCTGAACATTTGTGAATCGTATTATGAGTTGTCAAAGTTGACAACACATAGTGAAATTCTTTGGCCATGGTCAGTGACATATGCCTACTTTGGTTGGTCATTGTGCATGGTAGCCACACCCTGCCACTCCTGATTGAAATTATTTGTACTTGTTAGTCTATGACTAGTATTCCCAAACCATTGTTTCCCCCTCTCACCATTTGCGACTCGCAGTATGGGTTGTCAATGTTCACCACACAGTGAAATTCTTAGTTCACGGGCAGTGACATATGCCTACTTTGGTTGGTCATTGTGCATGGTAGCCACATCGTGCCACTACTTATTGAAGGTCTTTGTACTTGCTAGCTGATAACTAGTGTTCCCAACCCATTGTCTCCCCCTTTGACCATTTGTGACTCGTATTATGAGTTGTCAACGTTGACCACACATAAAGTATTTGGTCATGGTCAGTGACATATGCTGACTTTGGTTGGTCATTGTGCATGGTAGCCACACTGTCCCACAACTTAATAAAGGTATTTGTACTTGCTAGTTGATAACTATTATTCCCAAACCATTGTTTTCCCCTCTGACAACATGTGGCTTGTATTAGGAGTTGTCAGCGTTGACCACACAAAGTGAAATCTTCTGCTCATGGTCAGTGACATATGCCTACTTTGGTTGGTCAGTATGCATGGTAGCCACACCATGCCACTTCTTATTGAAGCTCATAGTACTTGCTAGTCATTAATAAGTATTCCCAAACCAATTTTTCCCCATCTGGCCATTTGTGACTTGTGTTATGAGTTGTCAAAGTTGACCACACAGTGAAATACTTTGGTCATGGTCAGTGGCATATGCCTACATTGGTTGGTCTTTGTGCATGGTAGCCACACCGTGCCTGTAATTATTGAAGGTGTTTGTACTTGCTAGTCAAGAACTAGTATTCCCAAGTTGTCGTTACCTCCTCCCACCATTTGTGACTCGTATTGTGAGTTGTCGACGTTAACCACATTTTATGGAACATTTTGGTCATGGTAAGTGACATATGCCTACTTTGGTTGGTCATTATGCAAGGTCGCAACACCGTGCCACTACGTATGGAAGGTCTTTGTACTTGCTAGTCGATAACTAGTATTCCCATATC
>SZWC01003697.1:92149-134873 GCA_023375785.1 Penium margaritaceum | reverse complement strand
TTGGTCATTGTGCATGGTAGCCACACTGTGCCAGTACCAAGTGAAGGTATTTGTGACTGCTAGCTGATAACTAGTATTCCCAAACCACTGCTTCCCGCTTTGACCATTTTTGACTCGTATTTTGAGTTGTCAATGTTAACTACATAAGGTGAAATTCTTTGGTCGTGGTTAGTGACATGTGCCTACTTTGGTTGGTCCGTGTGCATGGTAGCCACACAGTGCCACTACTTATTGAAGCTCTTTGTACTTGCTAATCAATAACTAGTATTCCCAAACCAATTTTTTCCCCTCTGACCATTTGTGACTTGCATTATGAACTGTCAATGTTGACCAAACATAGTGAAAGTCTTTGTTCATGGTCAGTGATATATGCCTATTTTGGTTGGTCATCGTGCATGGTAGCCACACCGTGCCGCAACATAATGAAGATCTTTGTACTTGGTAGTTGATAACTAGTCTTACATTATCATTGTTTCCTCCTCTGACCATTTGTGACTCGAATTATGCGTTGGCAATATTGAAATAGTGAAATTATTTTATCATGGTCAGCTTTATATGCCTACTTTGGTTGGTCATTCTGCATGGTAGCCTCACGTTGCTACTACTTATTGAAGTTTTTTGTACTTGCTAGTCAATAACTAGTACTCCCAAACCATTTTTTCCCCCCCTCTGACCATTTGTGATTTTTATTATGAGTTGTCAATGTAGACCATACATAGCGAAATTTTATAATCATGGTCAGTGACATATGCCTCCTTTGGTTTGTCATTGTGTATGGTAGCCACACCATGTCACTGTTTATTCAAGTTCAGTGTACTTGCTACTCAATACGTAGTATTCCCAAACTATTACTTCTTGGGTTTGCTCAAGTTGGCTTGGGCTTGCTCCAGCTGTCTAGGGCTTGGTCCAGTTGCCCTGGCCATGCTCCAGTGGTCTTGGGCTTGCTCCAGTCGTCTTCGGCTTGCTCCTCTTGTATTGGGCTTGCTTCAGTTGTCTTGGGCTTGCTCCAGTTGCATTGGGCTTGCTCTAGTTGCCACACCCTTGCTCCAGCTGTCTTGGAGTTGCTCCAGTTGTCTTGTGCTTGCTCCAGTTGTCTTGGGCTTGCTCTAGCTGTTTTGGCCTTACTCCAGTTGTCTTGGCCTTGCTCCAGTTGTCTTGGAGTTGCTCCAGTTGTCTTGTGCTTGCTCCAGTTGTCTTGGGCTTGCTCTAGCTGTTTTGGCCTTACTCCAGTTGTCTTGGCCTTGCTCCAGTTGCTTTGGACTTGCTCCAGGTGTCTTGGACTTGCTCCAGTTCTCTTACCCTTGCTCTTGTTGTCTTGGGCCTGCTCCAGTTGTCTTGGGCTTGCTCCAGTTGTCTTGGGCTTGCTCCAGTTGCCTTTGCCTTGCTCCAGTTGTCTTGGGCTTGCTCCAGTTGTCTTGGACTTGCTCCAGTTCTCTTACCCTTGCTCTTGTTGTCTTGGGCCTGCTCCAGTTGTCTTGGGCTTGCTCCAGTTGTCTTGGGCTTGCTCCAGTTGCCTTTGCCTTGCTCCAGTTGTCTTAAGCTTGCTGCAGTTGTCTTGGGCTTGCCCCAGTTGTCTTGGGCTTGCTCCAGTTTTCTTGGGCTTGCTCCAGTTGCCTTTGCCTTGCTCCAGTTGTCTTAAGCTTGCTGCAGTTGTCTTGGGCTTGCCCCAGTTGTCTTGGGCTTGCTCCAGTTTTCTTGGGCTTGCTCCAGTCGTCTTGGCCTTGCTCCAGTTGTCTAGGGCTTGCTCCTGACTTGGCCTTGCTCCAGTTGTCTTGGCCTTGCTCCAGGTGTCTTGGCCTTGCTCTAGTTGTATTGGGCCTGCTCCAGTTGTCTTTGGCTTCCTCCAGTTGTCTTGGCCTTGCTCTAGTCATCTTGGTCTTGTTCTAGCTGTCTTCGGCCTACTCAAGTTGTCTTGGGCTCGCTCCAGTTGTCTTGTGCTTACTCCAGTTTTTGTAGCCTTGCTCCAGTCATCTTGGGCTTGCTGCAGTTGTCTTGGTCTTGCTCCAATTGTCTTGGCATTGCTCCAGTTGTCTTGGACTTGCTCCAGTTTTCTTGGGCTTGCTCCGATGTCTTGGCCGTGCTCCAGTTGTCTTGGCCTTGTTCCAGTTGTCTTGGCCTTGCTCCAGTTGTTTTAGGCTTGCTCAAGGTGTCCTGGGCTTGCTCCAGTTGTCTTGGGCTTGCTCCAGTTGTCTTGGGCTTGCTCCATTTGTCTTGGCCTTGCTCTAGTTGTCCTAGGCTTGCTCCAATTGTCTTGGGCGTGCCCCAGTTGTCTTGGGCTTGCTCCAGTTGTCTTGGGCTTGCCCTAGTTGTCTTGGGCTTGCTCCAGTTGTCTTGGCCTTGCTCTAGATGTCTTGGCCTTGGTCAAGCTTTCTTGGCCTTGCGCGAGTTGTCTTGGCCTTGCTCTAGTTGTCTTAGGCTTGCTCCAGTTGTCTTGGGCTTGCTCCAATTTTCTTGGGCTTGTTCCAGTTGTCTTGGGCTCGCTCTAGTTGCATTGGCCTTGCTCCAGTTGTCTTGGGCTTGCTCCAGGTGTCTTGGGCTTGCTCCAGTTGTCTTGGCCTTGCTCCAGTTGTCTTGGACTCGCTCCAGGTGTCTTTGGCTTGCTTCAGTTGTCTTGGGCTTGGTCCAGTGTCTTGGCCTTGCTCCAGCTGTCTTGGCCTTGCTTTAGCTGTCTTAGGCTTGGTCCACTTGTCTTGGGTTTGCTCCTGTTTTCTTGGACTTGCTCCAGTGTCAGAAGTATGCAGGGTNAATGGGATATGCACGAGCACGTCAGCGGAATGACAAACGCAGAAGAGTAGGAGATGTCCCGAGAAGCTAGTTACAAGGAGGAGCGAGGAGGAGTGAGGTATCGAAGAGGGAGACAAGAGCCAGCAAGAGAAAGTGATAGCAGAGCGTGTGATGAGTCAATGCGAGCTGAGTGAAGGATCAAGGATGACAAAGCAAAGGGGTGTGAGCTCAGAGTGGTCGGCGAAGGCAGAGTGAGCGAGGAGCAAGCAGAGCGAATACACGGCGGTGATACCGTGAAACCAAAGGGCAAACAAGATGGAAAGATTTGTTCTGGTTAAGTCGCGAGGGAATGAACATTCTCGATATATATAATAGATTTGATCAAAGCCACAAAAGACAATGGCTTCTTTTTGCTAGCCGGACGTGGGTGACAGTTTCTCACATTATTAGGAAATTACTTGACTTGTCAGTTGAACGGTCAAATGACCGAAGAGCCGTTTGGTCAAGTTGGATCCGATGAGACTTGAACGTGTTCGAGAATCGGCATTTCCGAGGGATGAGAAGAGTGAGGCTGGTTCTCGCTCATCTCCAACACTCCCACTGAACCAGACTCATCGGAAGGCTGTTACTTGCTTGGTTATTCGTCATCCAAGGAGACGACTGGAGGAACTTCTGGTCTTCTTGTTGGAGAGGTAGGCCTTAGGATTCGATGAGGTCTGGGAACAGAGGCAGGGATTTTGGAGGGCACCTGTCCTATTGGCCAAGTAGCCTGAATTGATGGATCATTTAGTGGTACAGGCCTCCCTTGTACACATTACAATTAAATGTTGCGGAATATCAGTGTTGACCTCCCCACCCCGAACCGCGGTACATCGATGTGCATCCCGGCACATCGGGGTGATGGGTGTCACATCGGCACATCGGCCACCACGGCACATCGGTCAGATGTGCCCATGGGTAGGGGGGGGGGGGAGGGGGGGGGTTGGACAGAGCTGTACACATCTAAAGTCCAATTTGCCCAGGGTGTGTTTCAGGTCAAATTTGAACATAAATGGAATGTGGTCATATTTCATGCTCATCCCATACTGAAGGCTGCAACATTGCTACTAAGCCAAGGAGTTAGGCTGTAAAATCACAATTTGGATGGAATGTTCTACAGTTGCTCATTTAGTTGAGACTACATTTCAATATTTCATTTGGCACACTTAGTCAAATGTTGACATTTCACTCTAGCATTGCATTTGGTTGATTTGTAGGCACAGCTATCAAAGAGGTGCAACATTGTAGTTTCAGCATTGGAAAAAAGAGAGAGGTTTAAGCATGGGAAACAAAAGCAGTCTAGCACTGAACACGCTTCCCCACCTTCCCAGTCACATTCAGCACAGCAGCACCTTTCCCTTTCCCACCCTTGCTACTCCCTGCATCACCTCCCTTCCTAGCCTTTCCTGCACCTACTGCTGCTCCAGCCCTCAGTGTAGCAGCTGCCTTGGGTGCCTTGGGTGCCTTTGCTGCCTTGGCTGCCTTAGCTGCCAAGGCAGCCTTTGCTCCCATGGCTGCCTTTGCAGCCAGGGCAGCCTTGGCTACCTTTGCAGCCCTGGCCACCTTGGCAGCCTTCCTTGCTTCAACTGCTCTTACTGCAGATGCAGCCAAGGCTGCATTTGAAGCTGCACCATCACCCAGCTCCTCCACTTCAGTACCTTCATCTCCTCCACCGTCCGCATCTCCTCCAGCCCCCAACTCATCTTCAGCTGCATCCTCCTCTCCAGTCCCACCTCCTGCTCCATCTCCATCTGCACCTCCTTCTCCTTCCCCAACATCAGTCCCTTCCCCAATCCTGCCTGCAGCCCCTCCAGCAGCCCCTGCTCTCGCCCTCCTCCAGCAGCTTCTCCACGTCCTTCCGTGTGCGCACCGCCCGTGCGAAGGATGGCGGATCTTCACCTGCGGCTTCCTGAGCAGTCATGTTCACCTACTGCTGCTGCTGCGGTTCTCCATCACCCCCTTCTTCAACCTCTCCCTCCACATACACCTCTTCATCCTCCACCATCTCCTCCTCAGAGCTTTCATCTCCTGCTCCTTCCTCGCCCTCTTCCTCCACCCCCACATCTGCCACCAGCTCACCATCCTGCTCGCTGTCCGACTCATCGGGCACAATGAAGTTGGTTGGCTTGCAGCGCCGTGCGCTTGCCTTGTACTGACGCCACAGCCGCACATTGCAACGCACCAGCATCTCCAGCGTGCTGACCTTGAGGCGGTTGCGGCGTGCCGTGTGAATCAGTTGGTACGTCGAAAATGCACGCTCGCAATCGGAGGAGGCGCACGGCTGCGACAGCACCTTGATTGCAAACTCCCGTAGCGTAGGAAGGTGCGCCAGGTGTAGTGAGGCCCACTCGTATGGCGCCATTGCTGACTTCACCACCTTTGCCACGGCAGCCCGCGCCTTGTCGCTTAGCCGCTTCGTCATCAATGGGATGACGTCGGTGGTCACCCGGCCCAGCTGAAATGCCGTCAACTCCTTCTGCAGCTCATCCTTTTTGTTCTCGGGTACTAGTGCATCCACCGTGGTGGCCCATGCCTGCACCATCTCAACGTCACCGCCAAGGTCATTGCCGAAGTGGCGCGGGTGCACACGGCGCGCAGCAGCATACAGTGGACAGTTCATGTCGGCAGTCCAGCGCGCTTTGAGGCGTTGCATGGCGTGCTTCACGGGGGCTTGCCCCACCTTTGCAGGCTTGTGGCCGTGCGGCTGTGACAGTGCACGCAGCTCACCCATGCAATCAAGCAGCCCTTCGTAAATCTCTCCTGCTGCCCCACCTGGCGTGTCTGCAATGCGGAGCATCTTTACCAACGGTGCCATCAAGTCCCTCAGCTGCCTCACCTGAACCCAGAACACGCGGCGCCGCACCAAACCCCGCACTGCCTTCTTACGCTGCTTGAACATGCCATCCCGCTGACTGCCCATAGCCGCCCAGCTCTCATGGTTGACGAGCTTAAGCAAAAACGGACGCATGTTAATGAGGCGCTGCAACATTGCATGTGAAGATGCAAATCGCGTGTCACAGCGTGCATGCAGTACCCGCCCGCCCGACTGCTGCTTCAACCATGTGCGCGGCATATCATTGTTGCAGAAAAAAGTGACGAACTTCTCAGCCCGTGACAGAATTGCACCACCCCAGTCTGTCTTACCAATATCCTTGAGCACCAGGTCGCAGTTGTGTGCACAACACCCCTGCCACAGTAGCTTCGGGTACTTAGCTGCTAGGTCCTGGAATGCGCGCTTGTTGACAGCGGTGTTGTCGCACACAACTGACACCACGTGCTTCAAACCCACAACCTCCACCGCCTCCTCAATCATTGCGGCCATGTGGGAGGCATTGCGGACTTGTCCACTGGCATCGCGAGAAAACACGTGGCATGCCCCCTTGGCATTCACCGCCATTGCATTGTAAATGGGCCTCTGCTGCTGATCCGCCCACTCGTCGAAAGCCACGGTCACTCCATAGATCAGCCACCCCTGCTTCAAGGAGGCATCCTCTACCTCCAGCTTGGAGTCCAGCGTCGTCAGTAGATCGCCAACCACTGTACCCCGGCTTGGAGGCCAAAACGATGAGTTGGTGTTGCGGCTAGTGCGCACCACCTCGTTCCAAAGTGGCTCCCGGTGAAGCTGATGGGCAGTGCTCCACAGCACATTAGCTTGACGATGGACATTTGGCAGCTTTTGTTGGCAGCGGCCTCGCAATGTGGCCGCATCGTGGTCTGGACCATACCGGCCATCCTGTTAACGTCCACCAATCTGACAGGCTGCTGGGCGGATAGCTGCTGATGCTGCAGCTGCTGCTGTGCGCTTAAATCTGCTACGCGGTGCAACGTCTTGTCATGCTGTTGACGCATCTGTTGGTCCACAGAGCTGACACCGTGAGACTCCAAGCCTGGACCGACACCTGCATCAGCTTCGTCGTCTCCAGTAAGGAGCCTTGCAGGGCGGAGTGACTCCTCCCGTTGCCGTTTGTCAAAAAGGATGCCCCACGACACGGGCTTGTGGGAGGCTCCCCATGAATCCCCAAGCCCGTTGTACAAACGGGGACAGGCTGGCTTAAAGTCTGCAGATGGCCGAGGGGCTTTCTCAAGGCCCAGCACGTCTCTTGCATGCGGCGGCGGGAACTGACACACGGCGATGTTGCCGTTGGGGATGCCGAAGTGACCTCGAATCCTATCGCAGGTTCCGCTCGATGTAACGCCACATGAGCCGCAATAGAAGCCTGGCTTCTTTGCGGGAGTAGAAACGGGCCGGCAGTGGCGGGAGAGGGCAAGTGTGAGAGAATCGCCATGGAGACGACCGGCAGGAGGGGGGTTGTAGTCCGCATTCGTGAGGCGGTAGGCTGATGCGGCAGATGTTGATGAAGGCAGGGACGACGACCCCATGGCAGACGAGGACATGGGAGTGAGCCGCCGGGGTGCCATGGCTTACGTCTGCTGGCCTCCACACGGAGACCACTCGTGTACCCGGCTGGGCACACCTTGAAGTGCGGAGAAGTGACAACGAGCAGAGAGCAGCATTGTTACTCGTGCTAGTACGTGTTGCTCACCGTTGTGAGCTGCAGTGAACCTCGGATGCTTGCGTGCAACCGCGGCTCATGCACTCATCGGACAGTCCACACTCACGATGTGGGCTGTCCGACAAAGCTAGGATGCATGAGCATCAAACGCTCGATGAATCCATCCGACGGCAGCCCCACGACGTACGTATTGGACGGACGACGATACGAGCATCGATGTCCACGCTTTTTATGTGTTTACAGAATCGACGTCCCCATAGTTTACTTTTTAGGAGCAGCTGGGCACGTTTACAATGCTGGTTTGCGGTGGTAAGTGTATGATTCTAAATTCGAAAGTCATGTATCCTTTCAAGCCAAATATCCATAGAAAACAATCTGTGCATGTGGTGGTTGAGGGTGAACAGACTTCAACAAACCACATCGCTGAAGTGGCGCATGAACGAACGCCGATTGGCTGCATAAAAATCCTGCCAACTGGTCTTATTATCAACTGATATCACACAACCATGGCCAATCTTTTGAAGTTTGAAATTCAAACCACTGATCATGAAGTAGATAGGGAGAGAGGGGGGGGTCATACCCCAGTATGCGAGATTGGTGTACTTCGGTCGGTCCGGTCAAACTTTTTCATTTGGTCGGCGGACGGCAGGGGGGGGGGGGGGGGGGGGGGGGGGGGGGGGNGGGGGGTTGGGCTGGGGGGCCAAACTCGCTCCGGCGTCGAACTCGACTCCGCGCCACATCGATGCCCCATCGATGTGGATCGGGGTGCCGAGGCCGCTGTGATGGGGTCACCCCGGTACCCCGGGTCAACACTGCGGAGGATCCTCCGGAGGGAGTATGTGTGTGATTGAATGATGCAATGGAATACCTTGTTAGTGATGATGTAGAGAAGGGCTCGGACTTAGTGCGTGACATATAAGTAATCATCCCATTATGCTCGATCAAGGCGCTGAACGAAGGGAGTGTCTTGTCGCGGGTATTCTCGTTCATCGCTCATGAGGGCAAGGTAGAAGAATCCTTGTACAATGATGTTGACGGTAGTTGGGCCTAGAGCGTCATGTCAGACGCTGAAGTTGGAGGTGTCATCGTCATTGAAGTAGATGAGTGGAAGTCGTTGAGCAAGTATCATGGTTGGCCACCAGGCAGCGTGTTTTGTGGGTTCCGGTGGTACGAACATTGTCATGTTGGCTGAGAACTTGTTTTTCTGTTGAGAGTGATGTGAAGAGTTGTGTCACAACGCCTTGCATACTGAGTCCTATTTATACGATTGAGAGTGGCGCTGCATTGGGGGATGGTGACACTGGAGTTGCGACAAGGACGATAGTAGCTGGAGGAGTCATGACAGGAGAGGTGAAGCTGCTACTGGTAAGGAAGTGTGATGGCATGACGTTGGCGAAAAGTGACGTGACTGGAGGTCACCGGATGAGTATGGCAACGTTACTGGGTGCCGAGCTGAGATGAACGAGGATAAGAAGCTGACAGGGACGTTGAGTTGATGTAGACAGAGTCATGTTGACTTGGACTTCCGACTTTTGGGGTCAAATTGTAAGTCGGAGAGTCGGTCAAAGTTGACTTAAAGTCACCTTAGATATTGGTAGCGGAATATAGAACGTGAATGTCTGATTCCAACGCAGCTTAAATCGCTAAAATCCATCAAGAGTTGAGGGATTTATGATTGTTAAATGTTGGGGTGCGCATAGACACATCATGCAGAGACGTTGTGTGTATAAATCCCGTCCGATGACATCATATGCATGATACATATACAATCCATCAAGTGTTGAAAGTCACATATGGATTATATTCGACTAGCCTCTACACAAGACACGGTACTTGGCACACAATTATGAGGATCATGACAGGTTGGAGGAAAACCGACTTCCGACTTGGCTCATTAGAAGCTGACTTCTGGCTTTTGACTTCCGACTTGGCCATCGACTTCGACTTTCCAAAGTCAACATCGTCAGAAACGGCAAGGGGAAGGCAAACACCAATGCGCAGCAAGAGATCTGCTGTAGGCTTGGGTGCAGGCTACTGCGAAGCGTGCAGCTAGCTTGTGCAGATCCGTTTGCTGATGGAAGATGCGGATGATGACTGATGAGGAGGCGGGGTAGAATGATAACAGAGTCGGGACGCAAGGACGACCCGCGTGCGCTGCAGAAGGTTCGACGTGGGTGCAGGTTGTCACAAGATGGCGATGTGACCGGGTGGATCCTTGTGCCGAGCGAAAAATGATGCTGGAAGCGGAGGAACAACTGATGATAAAGTGGGCGCAGGGGCGAAACCTCGTACGCTGTGGAGCGATGCTGAAGGAATAATGATGAAGCTGAAGCTGATGCCGAAGCAGTTTGAAGGAGGCAGAGGAAGCTGAGATGAGGCTCATGCAAGAGTAGGCGGGAGGAGACAGAGGATACTGATGGGTGAGGAGGAGAATGTGCGGGACTGACGGTGATTCGAGTGAAGAAGATGAAGTTGTTGAAGCGGTGACGGTGGTGGAAGGGGGAAGAAGCAGTAGGGTAGGTGGCTGTAGGCGCGAGCAAGGCAACCAACTGATCTGCTGGGAGGAGAGTGATGACTTATTCCCCAGTTAGCTCGAAGCATGAGTACGAAGACTGGTGGTGTCCGATGTCCTGGCAGCAAGAAGAAGTTGGCTCCAGTAGAGGATGTCTTGAGGTGAGCAGTGACGCTGGTCCACAGATGTCAAGAGATTGACGGCTTGTTCCCCAGTTAGCTCAAAGCAGGAGCAGGAAGATTGGTGGTGTCCGATATCCTGGTGGCGGATAGCAGTTTGCTGCCACTGACGATACAAAGAGGCGGTGCGAGAGGGTGGCTCGAGGAGATTATAGCAGTGAAGCTGATGTAGGTGTGGCAGGTGGAGCAGATGAGGCAGATGGGACGGATGGGGAAGACTAAGGTGCTTGCGGATGGTGAGTGACGATAGAGGACAGGTGGCGGACGAAAGGAACCTTCAAGGAAGATGGCGACAAGAGGCGGTTCGGGAGCTTTTTTCAGCTGTGAACAACATCGTCTCACAACCTGTTAGCCACGGGCATGGATTTGGACACAGGGCTGTTCAGGATGACGAGGTGCCGTTTCCGTTTGAGGAGCAATCAAAGCAGTGCTGCTGACGTCAGCTGTTGGTGCGAAGCGGCGGCATCGGTGGCAGATGAATGCTAGACAAGGGAGCAAAGTGATTGCGGCTGCAAAGCGATGACTGGGTCACGGGGCACCAGGTGATGTTGCCTGTTGCTCTGATACCATGTCAGAAGAATGCAGGGGGCGTAGACAACAAGGGCAGAAGCAGGCAGAAGCAACGGGACATGCATGAGCACGTCAGCAAAATGACAAATGCAGAAGAGCAAGAGATGTCCCAAACGTTAGTCGCAGGTCCTGAGGTCCCAAAAGTTAGTCGCAGGTCTTGAGGAGCAAGTTATCAAAGAGGGAGACAGGAGAAAGCGAGAGAAAGTGATGGCAGAGCATGTGATGAGTTGATGCGAGCTGAGCGAAGGATCAAGGATAATGAAGCAAAGGGGTGTGAGCTCAGAATGGTTGACGAAGGCAGAGTGAGTAAGGAGCGAGCAGAGTGAAGACACGGCGGCGATGTCGTGGAACCAAATGGTGAACAGGATGGAAAGAAATGTTTTAGTTAAGTTGCAAGGGATTGAACATCCTTGATGTGTACAGCAGAACAGTTCAAAGCAACAAAAGGTAACGGTTTCATTCTGCTAGCCGGACGCGGGTGACAGTTTATCACTTTATTAGGGGATCACTTGACTTGTGGGTTAAACGGTCGGATGACCGAAGAGTCGTCTGGTCATGTTGGTTCCGATGAAACTTGAACCCGTTCGAAACTCAGATTTTAGGAGGGGGGAGAAGAGTGAGGCTGGTTCTCGCACATTTGCAACATCCAGTTGTCTTGGGCTTGCTCCAGGTGTCTTCGGCTTGCTCCAGTTGTCTTGGTCTTGCTCCAGTTGTGTCAGGCTTGTCCCAGTTATCTTTGGCTTGCTCCAGTTGTCTTTGGATTGCTCCAGTTGTCTTATCCTTGCTCCAACTGTCTTGGACTTGCTCCAGTTTCCTTGGGCTTGCTCCAGTTGTCTTGGGCTTGCTCCAGTTGTCTTGGTCTTACTCCACTTTTCATTGCCTTGCTCCAATTATTTTGGACTTGCTCCAGGTGTCTTGGACTTGTTCAAGTTCGTTTTACCTTGCTCTAGTTTTCTTGTGCTTACTTTCATTTTCCGTGGGCTTGCTCCAGTAGTCTTGGCCTTACTCAAGGTTTCTTGGGCTTACTCCAGTTGTCTTGGGCTTGGTCCACTTGTCTTGGGCTTGCTCCAGTTGTCTTGGGGTTGCTCCAGTTGTCTTGGGGTTGCCCCAGTTGTCTTGGGCTTGCTCCAGTTGCCTTGGCCTTGCTCCAGTTATATCAGGTTTGCTCCAGTTGCCTTGGGGTTGCTCCAGGTGTCTTGGCATTGCTCCAGTTGTCTTGGGCTTGCTCCAGTTGCCTTGGCCTTGCTCCAGTTATATCAGGTTTGCTCCAGTTGCCTTGGGGTTGCTCCAGGTGTCTTGGCATTGCTCCAGTTATCTTTGGCTTGCTCCAGTTGTCTTTAGCTAGCTCCAGTTGTCTAAGCCTTGATCCAGCTGTCTTGGACTTGTTCCACTTGTCTTGGGCTTGCTCCCGTTGACTTGGGCTTGCTCCAGTTGTCTTGGCCTTGCTCCAGTTATCCTGGGCTTGCTCCAGTTGTCCTGGTCTTGCTCCAGTTGTCCTGGGCTTGCTCCAGTTGTCTTGGGCTTGATCCAGTTGTCTAGGCCTTTCTCCAGTATTCTTGGGCTTGCTCTAGCTGTCTATGGCTTGCTCCAGATTTCTTGGCATTACTCTGGCTGTCTTTGCCTTGCTCCAGTTGTCTTAGGCTTGCTCCATTTCTCTTGGGCTTTCCCCAGTTCTCTTGGGCTTGCTTCACTTGTCTTGGGCTTGCTTTAGTTGTCCTGGTCTTGCTCCAGTTGTCTTGGCCTTGCTCCAGTTATCTTGGGTTTGCTCCAGTTGTCTTGGCCTTGCTCCCGTTATCTTGGCCTTGCTCCAGTTGTATTGGGCTTGCTCCAGCTGTCTTGGCATTGCTCCAGTTGTCTTGGCCTTGCTCCCGTTATCTTGGCCTTGCTCCAGTTGTATTGGGCTTGCTCCAGCTGTCTTGGCATTGCTCCAGTTGTCTTGGCCTATCTCTAGTTGTCTTGGGCTTGCTCTAGTTTTCTTGGCCTTGCCTAAGTTGTCTTGGGCCTGCTCCAGTTGTCTTGGGCTTGCTCCAGTTGTCTTGGCATTGCTCCAATTGTCTTGGCCTTGCTCCAGTCATCTTTGGCCTGCTCCAGTTGCCTTGGGCTTTCTCCAGTTGTCTTGGTCTTGATCCAGGTTTCTTGGCCTTGCTCCAGTTGTCTTGGCCTTCGTCCAGTTGTTTTGGGCTTGCTCTAGCTGTCTTGTGCTTGCTCCCATTGTCTTGGCCTTGCTCCAGTTGTCTTGGACTTCATCCAGTTGTCTTGGCCTTCGTCCAGTTGTTTTGGGCTTGCTCTAGCTGTCTTGTGCTTGCTCCCATTGTCTTGGCCTTGCTCCAGTTGTCTTGGACTTCATCCAGTTGTCTTGGCCTTGCTCCAGTTGTCTCGGCCTTGCTCCAGTTGTTTTGGGCTTGCTCCAGGTGTCTTGGGCTTCCACCAGCTGTCTTTGCCTTGCTCCAGTTCTCTTGGGCTTGCCCAAGTTGTCTTGGGCTTGTTCCAGTTGTCTTGGGCTTGCTCCAGTTGTCTTGTGCTTGCTCCACTTGTCTTGGGTTTGCTCCATTTGTCTTGGGCTTGCTCCAGTTGACTTGGGCTTGCTCCAGTTGTATTCGCCTTGCTCCAGTTGTCTTCGGCTTGCTCCAGTTGTCTTGGGCTTCCTCCATTTCTATTGGCCTTGCTCCAGTTGTCTTCGACTTGCTCCAGTTGTCTTGGGTTTGCTTCAGTTTTCTTGGGCTTTCTCCAGTTGTCTTGGCGTTGGTCCAGTTGGCTCAGCCTTGCTCCAGTTGTTTTGGGCTTGCTCCAGGTGTCTTGGGTTTGCACCAGTTGTCTTGGCCTTGCTCTAGTTTTCTTAGGCTTGCTCCAGTTGTCTTCGGTTTGCTCCAGTTGTCTTGGGCTTGCTCCGGTTGTCTTGGCCTTGCCCCAGTTGTCTTAGGCTTGCTCCAGTTGTCCTGGGCTTGCCCCAGTTGTCTTGGGCTTGTTCCAGTTGTCTTGGGTTTGCTCCAGTTGTCTTGGCCATGCCCCAGTTGTCTTGGCCTTGCTTCAGTTGTCTTGGCCTTGCTCCAGTTGTCTTGTGCTTGCTCCAGTTGTATTGGCCTTGATCGAGTTGTCTTTGGCATTATCCAGCTGTCTTGGGCTTGCTCCAGTTGTATTGGCCTTGCTCCAGTTGTCTTGGACTTGCTCCAGTTGTCTTGGGTTTTCTTCAGTTGTCTTGGGCTTGCTCCAGTTGTCTTGGCCTTGCTTCAGTTGTCTTGGCATTGCACCAATTGTCTTGGGCTTGGTCCACTTGCCTTGGGCTTGCTCTAGTTGCATTGGCCTTGCTCTAGTTATCGTTCGCTTGCTCCAGTTGTCTTTGGCTTGCTCCAGTTGTCTTAGCCTTGATCAAGGTGTCTTGAACTGGCTCCAGTTGTCTTGTGCTTGCTGCTGTTTGCTTTATATTGCTCTAGTTGTCTTGGCCTTGCTCTAGTTGTATTGGAATTTCTCCAGTTGTCATGGGCTTGCTCCAGTTGTCTTTGGATTGCACCAGTTGTCTCGGCCTTGCTCCAGTTGTCTCGGCCTTGCTCCAGCTATTATGGGCTTGCTCCAGGTGTCTTGGGCTTGCTCAACTTGTCTTGGCCTTGCTCCAGTTGTCTTTGGATTGCACCAGTTGTCTCGGCCTTGCTCCAGTTGTCTCGGCCTTGCTCCAGCTATTATGGGCTTGCTCCAGGTGTCTTGGGCTTGCTCAACTTGTCTTGGCCTTGCTCCAGTTTTCTTTGGCTTGCTCCAGTTGTCTGCACCTTGCTCCAGTTGTCTTGGGCTTGCTCCAGTTGTCTTGGCCTTGCCCGAGTTGTCTTAGGCATGCTCCAGTTGTCTTAGGCTTGCCCCAGTTGTCTTGGGCTTGCTCCAGTTGTCTTGGGATTGCTCCAGTTGTCTTGCCCTTGCTCTAGTTGTCTTGGGCTTGCTCTAGCTGTCTTAGCCTTGCTCCAGTTGTCTTGGCATTGCTCCAGTTGTCTTGGGCTTGCTCCAGTTGTCTTGGGATTGCTCCAGTTGTCTTGCCCTTGCTCTAGTTGTCTTGGGCTTGCTCTAGCTGTCTTAGCCTTGCTCCAGTTGTCTTGGCATTGCTCCAGTTGTATTGGGCTTGCTCTAATTGTATTCGCGTTGCTCTACTTGTCTTGGGCCTGCTCGAGTTGTCTTCGGCTTGCTGGAGTTGTCTTGGCCTTGCTCCAGTTGTCTTGGCATTGCTCCAGTTGTATTGGGCTTGCTCTAATTGTATTCGCGTTGCTCTACTTGTCTTGGGCCTGCTCGAGTTGTCTTCGGCTTGCTGGAGTTGTCTTGGCCTTGCTCCAGTTTTATTGGAATTACTCCAGTTATCTTGGGCTTTCTCTAGTTGTCTTGGGATTGCTGCAGTTTTCTTGGCCTTACTCCAGTTTTCTTGGCCTTGCTATAGTTTATTTGGGCTTGCTCCAGGTGTCTTGGGCTTGTGCCAGTTATCTTGGTCTTGCTCCAGTTTCCTTGGACTTGCTCCACTTGTCTTAGGCATGCTCCAGTTGTCTTGGGCTTTCTCCAGTTGTCTTGGCCTTGCCCCAGATTCCTTAGGCTTGCTCCAATTGTCTTGGGCTTTCCCAAGTTGTCTTGGGCTTTCCCAAGTTGTCTTGGGCTTGCCTCATTTGTCTTGGGCTTGCTCCAGTTGTCTTGGCCTTGCCCCAGATTCCTTAGGCTTGCTCCAATTGTCTTGGGCTTTCCCAAGTTGTCTTGGGCTTTCCCAAGTTGTCTTGGGCTTGCCTCATTTGTCTTGGGCTTGCTCCAGGTGTCTTGTCCTTGCTCCAGTTGTCTTGGGCTTGCTCCTGCTGTCTTGGCCTTGCTCCAGATGTCTTGGCCTTGCTCCAATTGTCTTGGCCCTGCTCCAGTTGTCTTGGGCTTGCTCCAGGTGTCTTGTCCTTGCTCCAGTTGTCTTGGGCTTGCTCCTGCTGTCTTGGCCTTGCTCCAGATGTCTTGGCCTTGCTCCAATTGTCTTGGCCCTGCTCCGGTTGTCTTGGCCTTGCTCCAATTGTCTTGGCCCTGCTCCAGTTGTCTGGGGCTTGCTCTAGTTGTCTTGGGCTTGCTCTAATTGTCTTGGGCTTGCTCCAGTTGTCTTGGGCTTGCTCCAGTTGTCTTGGCCTTGCTCCAGTTGTCTTGGCCTTGCTCCAATTGTCTTGGCCCTGCTCCAGTTGTCTGGGGCTTGCTCTAGTTGTCTTGGGCTTGCTCTAATTGTCTTGGGCTTGCTCCAGTTGTCTTGGGCTTGCTCCAGTTGTCCTGGCCTTGCTCAAGTTGTTTTGGGCTTGCTCCAGCTCTCATGGGCTTGCTCCAGTTGTCTTGGCTTTGCTCCAGTTGTCTTGGCCTTGCTCCAGTTGTCCTGGCCTTGCTCAAGTTGTTTTGGGCTTGCTCCAGCTCTCATGGGCTTGCTCCAGTTGTCTTGGCTTTGCTCCAGTTGTCTTGGCCTTGCTCCAGCTGTCTTGGAATTTCTCCAGTTGTCATGGGCTTGCTCCAGTTGTATTTGGATTGCTCCAATTGTCTTGTCCTTGCCCCAGTTGTCGCGGCCTTGCTCCAGTTGTTTTGGCCTTGTCCCAGGTGACTTGGACTTGCACCAGTTGTCTTGGCTTTGCTCCAGTTTTCTGAGGCTTGCTCCAGTTGTGTTGGGCTTTCTCCAGATGTCTTGAGCTTGCTCCAGTTTACTTGGCCTTGCCCCAGTTGTCTTGGGCTTGCTCCAGTTTAGTTGGCCTTGTGCCAGTTGTCTTAGGCTTGCTCCCGTTGTCTTCGGCTTGCCCCAGTTGTCTTGGGCTTGTTCCAGTTGTCTTGGACTTGCTCCAGTTGTCTTTTCCTTGCTCCAGTTGTCTCGGGCTTGCTCCTGCTGTCTTGGCCTTGCTCCAGGTGTCTTGGCATTACTCCAATTGTATTGGCCGTGCTCCAGTTGATTTGGGCTCGCTCCAGTTGTCTTTTGCTTGCTCCAATTGTCTTGGGCTTGCTCCAGTTGTCTTGGGCTTGCTCCAGTTGTATTGGCCTTGCTCCAGTTGTCTTGGTCTTGCTCCAGTTGTCTTGGCCTTGCAACAGTTGTCTTGTGCTTGGTCCACTTGTCTTGGGATTGCTCCACTTGTCTTGGCCTTGATCCAGTTATCTTTAGCTTGCTCCAGTTGTCTTTGGCTTGCTCCAGCTGTCTTAGCCTTGATCCAGGTATCTTGAACTGGCTCCAGTTGTCTTGGGCTTGCTCCCGTTTACTTGCTCTTGCTCCAGTTGTCTTGGACTTGCTCCAGTTGTCTTGGGCTTTCTCCAGTTCTCTTTGGATTGCTCCAGTTGTCTTGGCCTTTCTCCAGTTGTCTCGGCCTTGCTCCAGCTGTTTTGGGCTTGCTCCAGATGTCTTGGTCTTGCTCCAGTTGTCTTGGCCTTGCTCCACGTTTCTTGGGCTTGCTCCAGTTGTCTTGGGCTTGCTCCAGGTGTCTTCGGATTGCTCCAGTTGCCTTGGCCTTGCCCCAGTTATGTTAGGATTGCTCCAGCTGTCTTGGTCTTGCTCCAGTTGTCTTAACCTTGCTCTAGTTGTCTTAGGCTTGCTCCAGTTATCCTGGCCTTGCTCCAGTTGTCTTGGGCTTGGTCTACTTATCTTGGGCTTGCTCCAGTTGTCTTGGCCTTGCTCTAGTTATCTTTGGCTTGCTCCAGTTGTCTTTGGCTTGCTCTAGTGTTCTTAGCCTTGATAAAGATGTCTTGAACTGGTTCCAGTTGTCTTGGGCTTGCTCCTCTTTTCTTGGTCTTTCTCCAGTTATTTTGGCCTTGCTCTAGTTGTCTTTGACTTGCTCCAGTTGTCATGGGCTTGCTCGAGTTGTCTTTGGATTTCTCCAGTTGTCTCGGCCTTGTTCCAGTTGTGTCGGCCTTGATCCAGTTGTTTTGGGTTTGCTCCAGGTGTCTTGGGCTTGCTCAAGTTGTCTTGGCCTTGCTCCAGTTTTGCTGGGCTTGCTCCTGTTGTCTTGGTCTTGCTCCAGTTGTCTTGGGCTTGGTCAAGTTGTCTTGGCTTTGCCCCAGTTGCCTTAGGCTTGCTCCAGTTGTCTTGGGATTGCCCCAGAACTCTCGGGCTTACTCCAGTTGTCTTGGGCTTGCTCCAGTTGTCTTGTCCTTGCTCTAGTTGTCTTGGGCTTGCTCCAGCTGTCTTGGCCTTGCTCTAATTGCCTTGGCCTTGCTCCAGTTGTCTTGGCCTTACTCCAGTTGTCTTGGCCTTGCTCCAGTTGTCTTGTGCTTGCTCCAGTTGTCTTCGGCTTGCTCAAATTATCTTGGGCTTGCTCCAGTTGTCTTGGGCTTGCTCCAGTTGTATGGGCCTTGCTCCAGTTGCCACGGGCTTGCTCTCGTTGTCTTCGGCTTGCTCAAATTATCTTGGGCTTGCTCCAGTTGTCTTGGGCTTGCTCCAGTTGTATGGGCCTTGCTCCAGTTGCCACGGGCTTGCTCTCGTTGTCTCCGGCTTGCTCCAGTTGTCTTGGCCTTGTTCCAGTTGTCTTGGAATTGCTCCAGTTGTATTCGGTTTGCTCCAGTTGTGTTGGGAGTGCTCCGGTTGTCTTGGCCTTGCTCCAGTTGTCTTGGCCTTGTTCCAGTTGTCTTGGAATTGCTCCAGTTGTATTCGGTTTGCTCCAGTTGTGTTGGGAGTGCTCCGGTTGTCTTGGCCTTGCTCCAGTTGTCTTGGCCTTGCTCCTGTTGTTTTGGGCTCTATCCAGGTGTCTTGGGCTTGTGCCAGTTGTCTTGGCCTTGGAACAGTTTTCCTGGGCTTGCTTCACTTGTCTTGGGCTTGCTCCAGTTGTCTTGGAATTTCTCCAGTTGTCTTGGCCTTGCCCCAGTTGTCTTAGGCTTGCTCCACTCGTCTTGGGCTTGTCCCAGTTGTCTTGGGCTTGCTCCAGTTGTCTTGGAATTTCTCCAGTTGTCTTGGCCTTGCCCCAGTTGTCTTAGGCTTGCTCCACTCGTCTTGGGCTTGTCCCAATTATCTGAGGCTTGCTCCAGTTGTCTTGGGCTTGCTCTAGTTGTCTTGTCCTTGCACCCGTTGTCTTGGGCTTACTCCAACTGTCTTGGCCTTGCTCCAGTTGTCTTGGCCTTGCTCGAGTTGTCTTGGCCTTGCTCCAGTTGTCTTGGGCTTGCTCTAGTTGTCTTGTCCTTGCACCCGTTGTCTTGGGCTTACTCCAACTGTCTTGGCCTTGCTCCAGTTGTCTTGGCCTTGCTCGAGTTGTCTTGGCCTTGCTCCAGTTGTCTTCGCCTTGCTCCAGTTATCTTGGGCTTGCTCCAGTTGTCTTCGGCTTGCTCCAATTTTCCTGGGCTTGCTCCAGTTGTCTTGGTCTTGCTCCAGTTGTCCTGTCCTTGCTCAAGTTGTTTTGGGCTTGCTCCAGCTGTCTTGGGCTTGCTACAGTTGTCTTGGCCTTGCTCCAGTTGTCTTGGCCTTGCTCCAGTATTACTGGACTTGCTCCAGTTGTCTTGGGCTTGCTCCAGTTGTCTTTGGAGTACTCCAGTTGTCTTGGCCTTGCTCCAGTTGTCTCGGCCTTGCTCCAGTTGTTTTGGGCTTGCTCCAGGTGTCTCGGCCTTGCACCAGTTGTAATGGCCTTGCTCAAGTTTTCTGAGGCTTGCTCCAGTTGTCTTGGGCTTACTCCAGTTGTCTTGGGCTTGCTCCAGTCTACTTGGCCTTGTCCCAGTTGTCGTAGGCTTGCTCCAGTTCTCTTTGGCTTGCCCCAGTTGTCTTGGGCTTGTTCCAGTTGTCTCGGGCTTGCTCCAGTTGTCTTGTCCTTGCTCCAGTTGTCTTGGGCTTGCTCCAGCTGTCTTGGCCTCGCTCCAGTTGTCTAAGAATTGCTCCAGTTGTCTTGGCCTTGCTCCAGCTGTCTTGGGCTTGCTCCAGTTGTCTTTTTATTGCTCCAGTTGTCTTGGGCTTGCTCCCTTTGTCTTGGGCTTGCTCCAGTTTTCTTGGGCTTGCTCCAGTTGTATTGGCCTTGCTCCAGTTTTCTTGGGCTTGCTCCAGTTGTCTTTTTATTGCTCCAGTTGTCTTGGGCTTGCTCCCTTTGTCTTGGGCTTGCTCCAGTTTTCTTGGGCTTGCTCCAGTTGTATTGGCCTTGCTCCAGTTTTCTTGGGCCTGCTCCAGTTGTCTTTGGCTTGCTCCAGTTACATTGGCCTTGCTCCAGTTGTCTTGGACTTGCTCCAATTGTCTTGGGTTTGCTTCAGTTGTCTTGGGCTTGCTCCAGTTGTCTTTGGCTTGCTCCAGTTACATTGGCCTTGCTCCAGTTGTCTTGGACTTGCTCCAATTGTCTTGGGTTTGCTTCAGTTGTCTTGGGCTTGCTCCAGTTTTCTTGTCCTTGCTCCAGTTGTCTTGGCCTTGCACCAGTTGTCTTGTGCTTGGTCCACTTGTCTCGGGCCTGCTCCAGTTGTCTTGGCCTTGCTCCAGTTACCTTTGGCTTGGTCTAGATGTCTTTCGCTTGCTCCAGTTGTCTTAGCCTTGATCCAGGTGTCTTGAACTGCTCCAGTTGTCTTGGGCTTGCTCCCGTTTACTTGGTCTTGCTCCAGTTGTCTTTTCCTTGCTCTATTTTTCTTGGACTTGCTCAAGTTGTCTTGGGCTTGCTCCAGTTGTCTTTGGATTGCTCCAGTTGTCTTGGTTTTGCTCCAGTTGTCTTGGCCTTGCTCCACTTGTTTTGGGCTTGCTCCAGGTGTCTTGGGCTTGCTCCAGTTGTCTTGGCCTTGCTCCACCTTTCTTGGGCTTGCTCCAGTTGTCTTGGGCTTGCTACAGTTGACTTGGGATTTCTCCAGTTGTATTGGTCTTGCCCCAATTGTATGAGGCTTGCTCCAGTTCTGTTGGGCTTGCCCCAGTTATTTTATGCCTGCACCAGTTGTATTGGGCTTGCTCCAGCTGTCTTGTCCTTGCTCCAGTTGACTTGGGCTTGCTCCAGCTTTCTTGGCCTTGCTCCAGTTGTCTTAACCTTGCTCCAGTTATCTTGGCCTTGCTCCAGTTGTCTTGGCCTTGAAACAGTTGTCTTGTGATTGCTCCACTTGTTTTGGGCTTGCTCAAATTGTCTTGGACTTGCTCCGGTTGTCATGGGCTTGCTCCAGTTGTATTGGCCTTGCTCCAGTTGTCTTGGGCTTGCTCCAGGTCTCTTGGGCTTGCTCCAGTTGTCTTGGCCTTACTCCAATTGCCTTGGCCTTGCTCCACTTGTCTTGGCCTTAATCCAATTGTCTTGGACTTGCTCCAGTTGTCTTGGCCTTGCTCCAGATGTTTTGACCTTGCTCCAGTTTTCTTTGGCTTGCTCTAGTTGTCTTGGCCTTGCTCCAACTGTCTTGGCCTTGCACCAGTTGTCTTGTGCTTGTTTCACTTATCTTGGGCTTGTTCCAGTTGTCTTGGCCTTGCTCCAGTTATCTTTGGCTTGCTCCAGTTGTTTTTGGCTTGCTCTAGTTGTCTTAGCCTTGATCCAGGTGTCTTAGGCTTGGTCACGTTTATTTGGTCTTGCTCCAGTTGCCTTTTCCTTGCTCCAGTTGTCTTGGACTTGCTCCAGTTGTCTTGGGCTTGCTCCAGTTGTCCTTGGATTGCTCCAGTTGTCTTGGCCTTGCTCCAGTTGTCTCGGCCTTGCTCCAGTTGTTTTGGGCTTGCTCAAGGTGTCTTGGGCTTGCTCGAGTTGTCTTGGGCTTGCTCCAGTTGTCTTGGGTTTGCTCCAGTGTCCTTGGCTTGCTCCAGTTGTCTTGGGCTTGCTCCAGTTATCTTGGCCTTGCCCCAGTTGTCTTAGGCTTGCTCCAGCTGTCTTGGGCTTACCCCAGTTATCTTGGGCTTACTCCAGTTGTCTTGGACTTGCTCCAGTTGTCTTGCCCTTGCTCCAGTTGTCTTGGTCTTGCTCCAACTGTCTTGGCCTTCCTCCAGTTATCTTGGCCTTGCTCCAGTTGTCCTGGCCTTGCTTAAGTTGTCTTGGCCTTGTTCCAGTTGTCTTATGCTTGCTCCTGTTGTCTTGGGCTGGCACAAACTGTCTTGGATTTGCTCCAGTTGTTTTGGACTTGCTCCAGTTGTATTGGCCTTGCTCCAGTTGTCTTGGGCTTGCTCCATGTCTCTTGGGCTTGCTCCAGTTATCTTGGCCTTGCTCCAATCGTCTTGGACTTGCTCCAGTTGTCTTGAGCTTGCTCCAGATGTCTTGGGATTGCTCCAGCTGTCTTGGCATTGCTCCAATTGTCTTAGCCTTGCTCCAGATGTTTTGGGCTTGCTCCAGGTATCTTGGGCTTGCTCCAATTCTCTCGGCCTTACTCCAGTTTTCTTAGGCTTGCTCGAGTTGTCTTGGGCTTGCTCCAAATGTCTTGGCCTTTCCCCAGTTGTCTGAGGCTTGCTCTAGTTGTATGGGGCTTGCCCCAGTTATCTTGGGCGTGCTCCAGTTTTCTTGGGCTTGCTCCAGTTGTCTTGTCCTTGCTCCAGTTGTTTTCGGCTTGCTCCAGCTGACTTGGCCTTGCTCCAGTTGTCTTGGCCTTTCTCCATTTGTATTGGCCTTGCTCCAGTTGTCTTGGACTTGCTCCGGTTGTCATGGGCTTGCTCCAGTTGTATTGGCCTTGCTCCAGTTGTCTTGGGCTTGCTCCAGGTCTCTTGGGCTTGCTCCAGTTGTCTTGGCCTTACTCCAATTGCCTTGGGCTTGCTCCACTTGTCTTGGCCTTAATCCAATTGTCTTGGACTTGCTCCAGTTGTCTTGGCCTTGCTCCAGATGTTTTGACCTTGCTCCAGTTTTCTTTGGCTTGCTCTAGTTGTCTTGGCCTTCCTCCAACTGTCTTGGCCTTGCACCAGTTGTCTTGTGCTTGTTTCACTTATCTTGGGCTTGTTCCAGATGTCTTGGCCTTGCTCCAGTTATCTTTGGCTTGCTCCAGTTGTTTTTGGCTTGCTCTAGTTGTCTTAGCCTTGATCCAGGTGTCTTAGGCTTGGTCACGTTTATTTGGTCTTGCTCCAGTTGCCTTTTCCTTGGTCCAGTTGTCTTGGACTTGCTCCAGTTGTCTTGGGCTTCCTCCAGTTGTCCTTGGATTGCTCCAGTTGTCTTGGCCTTGCTCCAGTTGTCTCGGCCTTGCTCCAGTTGTTTTGGGCTTGCTCCAGGTGTCTTGGGCTTGCTCGAGTTGTCTTGGGCTTGCTCCAGTTGTCTTGGGTTTTCTCCAGTGTCCTTGGCTTGCTCCAGTTGTCTTGGGCTTGCTCCAGTTATCTTGGCCTTGCCCCAGTTGTCTTAGGCTTGCTCCAGCTGTCTTGGGCTTACCCCAGTTATCTTGGGCTTACTCCAGTTGTCTTGGACTTGCTCCAGTTGTCTTGCCCTTGCTCCAGTTTTCTTGGGCTTGCTCCAACTGTCTTGGCCTTCCTCCAGTTATCTTGGCCTTGCTCCAGTTGTCCTGGCCTTGCTTAAGTTGTCTTGGCCTTGTTCCAGTTGTCTTATGCTTGCTCCTGTTGTCTTGGGCTGGCTCAAACTGTCTTGGATTTTCTCCAGTTGTTTTGGACTTGCTCCAGTTGTATTGGCCTTGCTCCAGTTGTCTTGGGCTTGCTCCATGTCTCTTGGGCTTGCTCCAGTTATCTTGGCCTTGCTCCAATCATCTTGGACTTGCTCCAGTTGTCTTGAGCTTGCTCCAGATGTCTTGGGATTGCTCCAGCTGTCTTGGCATTGCTCCAATTGTCTTGGCCTTGCTCCAGCTGTTTTGGGCTTGCTCCAGGTATCTTGGGCTTGCTCCAATTCTCTCGGCCTTACTCCAGTTTTCTTAGGCTTGCTCGAGTTGTCTTGGGCTTGCTCGAGTTGTCTTGGCCTTTCCCCAGTTGTCTGAGGCTTGCTCTAGTTGTATGGGGCTTGCCCCAGTTATCTTGGGCGTGCTCCAGTTTTCTTGGGCTTGCTCCAGTTGTCTTGGCCTTGCTCCAGTTGTTTTCGGCTTGCTCCAGCTGACTTGGCCTTGCTCCAGTTGTCTTGGCCTTTCTCCATTTGTATTGGCCTTGCTCCAGTTGTCTTGGACTTGCTCCAGTTTTCTTGGGTTTGCTCCAGTTGTCTTGCCCTTGCTCCAGTTGTCTTGCCCTTGCTCCAGTTGTCTTGCCCTTGCTCCAGTTGTCTTGCCCTTGCTCCAGTTGTCTTGCCCTTGCTCCAGTTGTCTTGCCCTTGCTCCAGTTGTCTTGCCCTTGCTCCAGTTGTCTTGCCCTTGCTCCAGTTGTCTTGCCCTTGCTCCAGTTGTCTTGCCCTTGCTCCAGTTGTCTTGCCCTTGCTCCAGTTGTCTTGCCCTTGCTCCAGTTGTCTTGCCCTTGCTCCAGTTGTCTTGCCCTTGCTCCAGTTGTCTTGCCCTTGCTCCAGTTGTCTTGCCCTTGCTCCAGTTGTCTTGCCCTTGCTCCAGTTGTCTTGCCCTTGCTCCAGTTGTCTTGCCCTTGCTCCAGTTGTCTTGCCCTTGCTCCAGTTGTCTTGCCCTTGCTCCAGTTGTCTTGCCCTTGCTCCAGTTGTCTTGCCCTTGCTCCAGTTGTCTTGCCCTTGCTCCAGTTGTCTTGCCCTTGCTCCAGTTGTCTTGCCCTTGCTCCAGTTGTCTTGCCCTTGCTCCAGTTGTCTTGCCCTTGCTCCAGTTGTCTTGCCCTTGCTCCAGTTGTCTTGCCCTTGCTCCAGTTGTCTTGCCCTTGCTCCAGTTGTCTTGCCCTTGCTCCAGTTGTCTTGCCCTTGCTCCAGTTGTCTTGCCCTTGCTCCAGTTGTCTTGCCCTTGCTCCAGTTGTCTTGCCCTTGCTCCAGTTGTCTTGCCCTTGCTCCAGTTGTCTTGCCCTTGCTCCAGTTGTCTTGCCCTTGCTCCAGTTGTCTTGCCCTTGCTCCAGTTGTCTTGCCCTTGCTCCAGTTGTCTTGCCCTTGCTCCAGTTGTCTTGCCCTTGCTCCAGTTGTCTTGCCCTTGCTCCAGTTGTCTTGCCCTTGCTCCAGTTGTCTTGCCCTTGCTCCAGTTGTCTTGCCCTTGCTCCAGTTGTCTTGCCCTTGCTCCAGTTGTCTTGCCCTTGCTCCAGTTGTCTTGCCCTTGCTCCAGTTGTCTTGCCCTTGCTCCAGTTGTCTTGCCCTTGCTCCAGTTGTCTTGCCCTTGCTCCAGTTGTCTTGCCCTTGCTCCAGTTGTCTTGCCCTTGCTCCAGTTGTCTTAGCCTTGCTCCAGGTGTCTTGGGCTTGCTCAAACTGTCTTGGATTCGCTCGAGTTGTCTTGGGCTTGCTGCAGCTGTCTTGGGATTGCTCCAGCTGTCTTGGCCTTGCTCCAGTTGTCTTGACCTTGCTCCAGTTTTCCTGGGCTTGCTCCAGTTGTCTTGGCCTTGCTCCAACTGTTTTGGCCTTGCACCAGTTGTCTTGTGCTTGGTTCACTTGTCTTGGGCTTGTTCCAGTCGTCTTGGCCTTGCTCCAGTTTTCTTTGACTTGCTCCAGTTGACTTTGGCTTGCTCTAGTTGTCATGGCCTTGAGCCAGGTGTCTTGAACTGGCTCCAGTTGTATTGGGCTTGCTCACGTTTACTTGGTCTTGCTCCAGTTTTCTTTGCCTTGCTCCAGTTGTCTTGGACTTGCTCCAATTGTCTTGGGCTTGCTCCAGTTGTCTTTGGATTGCTCCAGTTGTCTTGGCCTTGCTCCAGTTGTCTCGGCCTTGTTCCAGTTGTTTTGGGCTTGCTCCAGGTGTATTGGGCTTGCTCGAGTTGTATTGGCCTTGCTCCAGTTTTCTTGGGCTCGCTCCAGTTGTCCTTGGCTTGCTCCAGTTGTCCTGGGCTTGCTCCAGTTGTCTTGGGCTTGCTCGAGTTGTATTGGCCTTGCTCCAGTTTTCTTGGGCTCGCTCCAGTTGTCCTTGGCTTGCTCCAGTTGTCCTGGGCTTGCTCCAGTTGTCTTGGCCATACCCCTGTTGTCTTAGGCTTGCTCTAGTTGTCTTGGGCTTACCCCAGTTGTCTTGGGCTTACTCGAGTTGTCTTGGGCTTGCTCCAGTTGTCTTGCCCTTGTTCCAGTTGTCTTGGCCTTGCTCCAGTTGTCTTGGCCTTGCCCCAGTTGTCTTAGGCTTGCTCTAGTTGTCTTGGGCTTACCCCAGTTGTCTTGGGCTTACTCGAGTTGTCTTGGGCTTGCTCCAGTTGTCTTGCCCTTGTTCCAGTTGTCTTGGCCTTGCTCCAGTTATCTTGGCCTTGCTCCAGTTGTCTTGGCCTTGCTCAAGTTGTCTTGGCCTTGCTCCAGTTGTCTTATGCTTGCTCCAGTTGTCTTGGGCTTGCTCAAACTGTCTTGGATTCGCTCGAGTTGTCTTGGGCTTGCTCCAGTTGTATTGGCCTTGCTTCAGTTGTCTTGGGCTTGCTCCATGTCTCTTGGGCTTGCTCCAGTTGTCTTGGGCTTGCTCAAACTGTCTTGGATTCGCTCGAGTTGTCTTGGGCTTGCTCCAGTTGTATTGGCCTTGCTTCAGTTGTCTTGGGCTTGCTCCATGTCTCTTGGGCTTGCTCCAGTTGTCATGGCCTTGCTCCAATTGTCTTGGACTTGCTCCATCTGTCTTGGGCTTGCTCCAGATGTCTTGGGATTGCTCCAGCTGTCTTGGCCTTGCTCCAATTGTCTTGGACTTGCTCCATCTGTCTTGGGCTTGCTCCAGATGTCTTGGGATTGCTCCAGCTGTCTTGGCCTTGCTCCAGTTGTCTTGACCTTGCTCTAGTTGTTTTGGGCTTGCTCCAGGTATCTTGGGCTTGCTCTAATCTTCTCGGCCTTGCTCCAGTTTTCTTGGGCTTGCTCGAGTTGTCTTGGGCTTGCACCAGTTGCCTTGGGCTTGCTCCAGTTGTCTTGGCCTTTCCCCAGTTGTCTTAGGCTTGCTCCAGTTGTCTAGGGCTTGCCCCTGTTATCTTGGGCTTGCTCCTGTTTTCTTGGGCTTGCTCCAGTTGTCTTGGCCTTGCTCCAGTTGTCTTGGGCTTGCTCCAGCTGTCTTGGCCTTGCTCCAGTTGTCTTGGGCTTGCCCCTGTTATCTTGGGCTTGCTCCTGTTTTCTTGGGCTTGCTCCAGTTGTCTTGGCCTTGCTCCAGTTGTCTTGGGCTTGCTCCAGCTGTCTTGGCCTTGCTCCAGTTGTCTTGGCCTTGCTCCAGTTGTCTTGGGCTTGCTCCTATTATATTGGGCTTGCGCCAGTTGTCTTGGGCTTGCTCTCTCGGAAAATACTTTCACTGTCACAAGTCGAACACCTCTCAGGGGCATACGAGAATATTCCAGAAATTCTCCTCAGGGAAACATCACAAGAACACCTCGGGGCATGTCACAAAATCGGCTCGGACCTGCTCAAATCCAAAGCATCGCACGTGAACCTGGACAACGGTCAAACCCCCTACGGCCGGCAGACTCTCTCGCACGATAACCGACAGCCAACGGTCTCGCGGCTTGGTCCCCACATCACGACAACGCTCGTCACCGACCACAACGAGCAGGACGCTCCAAACGTGACCGATAAGCTCTCACGACGAAGCTCTCCTGATCCAACGTCGGAGCACCCCGAACCGCCCAAGACCAACGAGGCGTACCACAAGCACATCGTGGCTCCACGCTCAGCAGTGGCAACAGCAGGAGCACAACGCTTCCGGCATCACGCATCTTGTCATCCTCCGTAGAGGACCCGCTTTCACTAGGCTAGCTAAGGATAAGTCAGGCTACTTTATTATGCTCCTTATGTACTACTTCAGTCAATCTACTCAATCAGATTCACTTCCTTTACTCTTGTGCTATTCGCACTTCCAGCTCTGTCTTCACTCTACACTTGTGCCTCCCGGCCTTGCCTTCCTGCCCATGCTTCTTCGATCCTTTGTTCAGCAGTCAATCATCTGCTTTGCCATCAGCTTAACGTCCATGCCGATTGGCACTGCGTCCACGCCTCTGCAACGATCCGCTTCTGCGCTTCTTCCCGCACCTCAGCGCTGCGGCCTGTCGGCCCGCGCTTCGGTGCTGTGGCTCCGTCATCTTGCGCCCGTGCTTATGGCACTGCGCCCACTCTTCAGCATCCATCAGTGTGTCTATTGATCCTCGTCACTCCTCAGCGCCCGTTCATGAGTGACTTTGTCCACGCCCCGCATCGCTCCCGCTCGCAGTGCCCGTCCACGTTGGACTGCGCTCACGCCACTCGTCGCTTCCGCTCCTCGTGATCATACCTTTGCCGCACCTTCTGTCATACCTGTCTTCTGCATGGTCAGCTCTCATTCAAGGATCCAGATTCCCCAGTCAGGTCACATCTTCCGCTATCTTTGTGACGTCATCAGCCCGTCAGCTTCTTGCACCTTCGCCGATGCCTCCAAATATCTGGTTTCTATCTAATCGAACCTTCACTGACTGCTTGAGCCTCCTACATTTTCCTGACATGGTATCAGAGCACAGCGAAGCATCCTGAGCGCATCAACCCTCTTGCTCTCCTCTCTGACGCCTCAAACGCCAAGCCGAGGCGCGCCACTGCCAGCTCAGTCCTACTGCATCATGCAAAGCAGTTCAGCCGCAACTCCAGTGCCTCTATCCTCAAGCATCCTTGGAGCAACACAAGGGAGACGTGTATGGGCGCAATCTCCCCAACACTGCGAGCCACCATGAATCCTGTCGACAGCAGCAGCAGCAGCCGAATCACGAGTCAGTGCCTCCGCAACAGCAGTATTATCGTCTGACACTCCGAAGTAGCCTCTTCCTTCAGCATTCTGAAGCAACGTGCCAACATCCTTACTAAGCTGTGTATGGGCACAACCTCCACGTTCCTGCAGCCAGCATCCACCTCTATCGCAGCAGCAGCAGCAGTGACCAGCAGAAGCAGCCGTCTAGCAGCCACCAGCACCACAGACACTGCATATTTTCTGCAAATAGCAGCATCATCCTCATCACTCGGCTTCACTTTATTCTGCAGCAACAGTACAGCACCGTCACTAACCTGTGTATGGGCACAGTCACGTGACAGTGCCGTACGCAACCTGCAACGGGAGCAGCATATCCTTATCAAACAAGCAACCCGTCTTCAAGCAAGCAGGACTGCAAACCTCCCCAACTATCTACAAGCAACTATCATCTCCCCCTGAGCAACACCATGCTGCCATTCGCCCTTGGTTGCCTCACAGCGGTGATCTGTCCTCGCCTCATACGCTAGCATCAGTCTCACAAGGAAGGGGCCTCCTGTCCACCAACTTCGAACTCACCCTCCACTAGTGCAAAGGGAACTCCATTTCCTTCCGTGAAAGCAGGCAGCAGTTAAAGGAGCAAGAAGCAACAGCAGACCTCCACTACATTCTCTCCAAATTGGCACCTTCCTCCATCCCCACTTCCTCCCCTTCTTCCAACACCACCTGTTCATCAATGTCTCTCACAACTTCCAACACTCGAGGCGTCAACCATTGACCTGCTCACCCTCAACATTAGTACTGAATGACCTCAGTTCAAGCACCAAGTCATCCCTCAAGATCTCCACTCTGATCTTCACTCGTGGCCACAATTCCTGGCCACATTTCAAGACAATGCAGGGACATCAGCAGCTACAGCAGAACCGTATAGCATCAGCACTCCCTCCTCCAGTCTGAGATCAACATCCCAGCCTAACTGCCCCATCCTCGACACCCTCACTTCTACGTTGGCAGCCGAAGACTGGTACAATCTTCTACAAAGCTTCTCCAAACCTGCAGCCGACGAAGATGTCCACTTGGAAACGCTCACCTCAACGGACTTCTCCAACCTTTTCTCGCCCTCTTCCTCCTCATCTCCCACCACTCTCAGCTTCCAGTCGCCTGGAGACTGGGACAACTTCCTCCGCAGTTTCAATACAACCTCTGAACTGACTGTACTCAAGGAAGAAAGGACTTTCTTGACCTCAACCTCAGATCCCACCAACTGCATCAACGATGGACTGTTTTCCCTCTCAACAGCCAGCTCTGGATACTTCATCCTTCCACCCCAACTCCAAGAGCCTACCACACTGCCACAACCAACTGAATCAACTTGTGACATTTAGGGGGCCTGTCGGAAAATACTTTCACTGTCATAAGTCGAACACCTCCCAGGGGCATACGAGAATATTCCAGAACTGCCCCTCAGGGAAATATCACGAGAACACCTCGGGGCATATCAGAAAATCAGCTCGGACCTGCTCAACTCCAAAGCATCGCACGTGAACCTGGACAACGGTCAAACCCCCAACGACCGGCAGACTCTCTCACATGATAACCAGCAGCCAACGGTCTTGCGGCTTGGTCCCCACGTCACAACAACTCTCGTCACCGACCACAACGAGCAGGACGCTCCAAACGTGACCGATAAGCTCTCACAACGAAGCTCTCCTGATCCAACTGCGGAGCACCCCGAACCGCCCAAGACCAACGAGGTGCACCACAAGCGCATCGTGGCTCCGCGCTCAGCAGCGGCAACAGCAGCAGCACAACGCTTCCGGCATCACGCATCTTGTTGTCCTCCATAGAGGACCCGCTTTCGCTATGCTAGCTTAGGATAAGTGTCAAGCATGTTTCTCCCGCTCCTCCGCAAAAGGGGCCAAGTTGCGGAATCGGGAACTGGGCAAACGGAAGACCGCGCAAGGAAGCGGTTGAGCGTGGGATGGCGCGGAATCCACTGGCAGTGAAGAAGCGGCGGCCTCTCTACGACTATCTCAAGCGCTTGTGGCGGAGGCCGAAGAGGCGGGAAGCAATGGCGGGGAAATCCGCGGCACAAAGAGAACAAGGACCGAGCCGCAGCAGAAACGCGCAGTCACGAAGAATGCGTACAAAGGTCAGCGGATGGATGGAGCAATCTGGGGAGCAACAACCAATCAACACGACGAGCTGGAGCATCAATGAAGGAAGGATTTCTGGAGACGCACCGCGGAAGACGAAGGTTCAAGGAAGAATGCGAAGACCGCGCAAACGAGTTGCGGATGTAGAAGATAACTAGTGGAGAATGGGATGCTGGGTGTGTGTGTGTGTGTGTGTGTGTGTGTGTGTGTGGACGAGACCCGCGGTGCGCAGCTGCACCGCGTGGAGTCCAAGTAGGAGAATAGGGATGCCATGAGAGGGATGAGACCGCCGGCATGTAGACATGCCGTGCGGAGTCCCCAGTAGATAAAAGCCTAGGTAGCAATAGCACAACTCCGAACTCAGTCTTGATTGCTCTGAGATCAGTACTCCGCGTTCCATGTACTCTGCCTTGGATTATCAAAGACGTTTACCCGCTCCCATCCATGTCCTCTACATTCCGCTCCCTGGCCTTCCCTTGCCTTCGCTGTTCCATCCGCGGTCTAGGAACGAAGTGCGTGAAGAACCAAGCTTGGGGTGAAATGAGCTGCCGGCGGTGTCCTTGCTTGCACACGGCCACGGAACGAGGTTCCGCGGAAAGGAGCTGGACTTCACGAGGTGGCGGGCTCACGTGTGGCAAGAAGTGGACCGCGGAGCGTCATTCATCGGTGAGGTTCTTGCGCAAGGTCCAGATTGGTGGTCTGCGGAGTTACCTGTGGTTTAGAGTTTGTGTCAGGAATCTGCTGCACATCAAACCCTAGTGATAGTTGTAGTAAGACTGCGTACTCCGCAGATAGCGCGGAGTGAAAACAGCACGGAGAAACTGCAGGCGCGGCAAAATTGGGGGTATCAGTGTCATGGTGCGGTGAGCGTGGAAATGTTCCTTGCTCTTTGCTCAGCGGAACTGCACGTAACCTCTAGATCAGTCATTGATGTCGGCAGCAAGCTTTGTATATCAGGATTGTAGGCGACAACAACAGCAGTTATCAGTGTGGTGCTTCTTGCCGCGCCGAGCCACCACCCACGCAGGTAGCCGGGACTCCTCTCCTGTGCTGTCCCCCATCCCAGTCAGCTCCTCACGCGGCGCCGATCCGCTGGTCCAACACCGTCGGGTGACCGACTGGCTGGAACAGTTGCACTGGCGTCACATCATGGACGCTCTGGGCGAGCACGTGGAAGTGGAGACAATCTCCAGTCATGGCAGCCACGGATCCAGCCAGTCCCAGCAAGAATCAGAGGGACAGGAAGCTGTGGTCACGGCACCATCGTGGTTTTCCGATCCCCCACCATCATCAGAGTAGCACTCCGCTGGTGGAGAACCCGAAGCCTATCGCGGATTGGTTTACCGGCGTCGTGGCGGACAACAGCCGCTGGCTGCTGGCGACACAGTGTCACATCACGCACCTCCGTCAGTGCACCCGCAGGCCCTACTACAGAATCCTAAGGAGTCGAGGACCCCCGAAGCCCCAACGCCGGACAAGCAGCAGTCGTCGACGCACCTGTAGCAGACGGAATTGTCGGCCTCCGCGCTTGGGATGCCGCTGGACACGAACCAGCAGATGGCAGGAATGGCTCTGGTGGGCACATTGGCAGGATCACCTGTGACAGGTCTGCAGCAGCAACAAACGGCCCTGCCAGTGCTTCACTCGGGGAACACACAGTTGGGGATGCCGGTGTCCTCACAGATATCAGGATCCGCGCAGCCGCCAGTAAACCAGCCTCACACGAGTCAGCCGTCCCCGCCTGCGGGAGCGGTGGCAATGGGAGTAGCCAAACCCTCTCAGACAACGGGATTACCATAGCCACAAATGCACTCACTGCAACAGCCTCTGGGAATCGGACAGGCATGGATGCCACCAGAGCTCGCCGCGTCCGGACCAGTGCAGCAGCAGATGCCTCTTCTCCAGTCCAACATGGGCATTCCGCAGGTGGGGATGTCCCCACACCATGCCATACCATGGGTGGTGCCGCAGCAGCAGATGAACCCAAACCAGATGATAGCAAGCGTGACACAGGCGGGAGCCCTGCCGCATCCGCCTGCACCAGGACTACATCAGCCAACTCACCAGCCTTGGCAGCCCGCGCCGCAAGCAGGAATGGCGACACAATCCCCTGCGGCGATGCTGCAGCCAGGGAACCATGGTGGGGGCATCACCCACCAGGGAACCACGGTTCAGCCGCCACCGACGGGAGCTCCACCACTAATCCATCAGGAGCAGCCGCTTGGAGGCGTGGTGCAGATGGATGCCATGATTCCGCCGTCCGCCACCCCGCCCCTGTGGATGATCCAGCACCAGCAGCCTATGGGTACGACGCAGGTGGGAACGATACCGCAGATACTCGTGCCCAATGTGCCGCCGCAGCCACCCATGACCGTTTATCAGCAGTTTCCCCACCAGCAGCTGGTTGGAACAGTGCCCGCAGGAGTGGCCCTCCAGGCACCGCATCCCATGCCACAGCCAACCCCGACGGTACAAAGCCACCCGCATCCGTCCCCACAGCAGACACATGTGGCACAACACTCTGCCGGGACAATGGCGGCAATGGCTGCCAACACTGGACTGGTGGCTCCTCCCCACTTTGCGGCTGCGATTCCTGCCAGCCAAACGTACTGGGTGCCCCATGCGACGGCACCATCGGCACATGGGACTCGGGTCCCGCCCCCTGGGATGGCATTCTCCTCCACACCTTACACCGCTTCTGCACCAGCACCCTCTTCCTGGTACATGTTTCCCCCACCCATGCAGCCAAGCCTTCCCATGCCCGCGAGGCAGCCCCAGATGCCAACCCCTCCGACGGGATACTCCGCAGCCCCACCTGCGATCCTCCCCTCGCCATATGCTGTGACTGCGTTGACGACTAACCGCAGTACCGTCCCACAGCTGCAGTACATCCGTTCCGAGCCAGCAAACATTCCGCGGCTGGACTCCTTCAAGGGTGCCCCGGAGGAGGACCCGTGGGTCTGGCTCAAACAAATCATACTCTATGCCAGCATCGGCCGAATTCCGCCTGACCTCTGTCTTGCCACTGCAGAGCTCCACCTACAAGGGGCTGCAGCTGACTGGTACAACGCGCGCGCGCCTTTCTCGTATTTCGAAGACTTTGGTAACGCCCTCATCGAGCGCTTCAAATACTTGACAAAGGAAGAGGCATTGCGGAAGATCGAGAAGGAGGTCATGCGCAAGGATGATGACATCCGCAGATTCTTGGACCAGTTCCTGACTTGGGCTTTGGTGGCCAAAAACCCACAAGGGGAAGGCATGCCGCTGTGGGTCCTGCTACAGAACCTCATCCGCGTGCTTCCGGACGAGATCAGTAGCCTCATGATTGCTGACTGCTACCGTTCCCTCCAAGAAGCGATGCAGGACGCAACGGCTATCTTCACCAGACAGCAGTCCACGCGACAACACCAGTGCAGTGAGACCCATGCAGTCTCCTCCTCGCACGCCCCGCTTCCGCAGCAACAGAAGCCAAAGGCTTGCTACACCTGCCAAAGCCTGGAGCACATTGCCCGGGACTGCCCTCGTAAGCAAAAAGCAGCCCCGCGCCCTGACCAAGTCCCTCAGGATCCTATGGTCCAGCAGTGGCACCAGTACTATAACCAGATGTGGTCAGGTCAGCAGCAGCAGCAGCAGCAACCGCACCCACCCACCCCCTCCTGGACAGAATCAGGCGGCGCAGGGAACGGGCCAGGGTATCTTGCCAAAACCACCGCCAAACCCGGCGGCCGGTGCCCGCAACGTGAAGCGGGGTCTGCCCATGGCAGAGGATGAGACCACAGAGGTGACTCCCACGCCGGAAGAGACGGAACTTATCACGCGAGCTCGTCGGCTCAAACTCTGCAGATGGGATCTGCAGGAAGCTGCACAACTCCAGAGCGACTTGCGGCGGAGGACAGAAGCCGCAGAATCCCGGCTGCAGGAGGCTGTAGCTGCCTGCTCCATGCGACCCCCTGAGAAGCGCCGTACTGCGGATCCCATGCCTATGGAGCACCCTGCTGTGATGACCATCCCATCGGCCCCCTGGATTACTTCCATCACTGCACCAGACTCCACGGATCCCGTGGAAAAACTCTTCACCACCCCCATCGCCTCCGTGAACTTCTTCGACTTCCTTCGTCTCCATCCTGAGCTGGCTCCGTGGCTCAGAGAAGAGTTCACCAGAGCCAATCACCGCCTCCAGACCGTCGGCATCTCCCTCGCGTATACCACTCCGCTCCACGGCACCCAGAACACCCGACGTATCGTGACGGGGGCTCCACCGGAATTAACTACAGAAGAAATGGACTGGGGCTGGGCACCACAACCTCTGGAACCACCCCGCCGCGATGACCGTCACTATGAGGTCGCCTGCTGTGTGGTCTGGATTTGTGGCCGCAAGTTCCTTGCAATAATCGACACCGGTGCAACTCACACCACCGTAGCACTTCGCGTCCTTTGCCTGGTCGGATGGGTGGACCGCATCCCACGCGCCGGCTGTTCAGCAATTCGGCAAGAGGAATGGATTACAGGGATGGAGAAGTGCAGGGATTACCCTTGCACGCGGGATCTCTCCACAAACCCATGGATGTCCAAGTCACACAGGCCCGGACCTACGACGTTCTCCTGGACATGGACTACCTCCTTCCGTGGCAAGGCAACCTCCTGTTCTCCCTGGGCGTCATGCAGTTAACATCCGACACGGGTACAAAAGAGTACGCTCTCATCACTGTGGGCGGACGAGCGATGGTGCCTGTAACCGGCGGTGCGCCCTTCTCCCTCTCGGATGCGGCACAGGAGGATTCTCACACCTGGTCCCAGTGCAGCCAGGCCCCCGCAGAGGCAGTTCTTGACACGGAGCAAGTTCCCAACGAGGAATGGTGTGAACTCTCCGTGGATCATGCGGAGTCCGGGGTGCGCGCAAACCTTCTTGGGATGTGGCAGCAGAGTGAGCAGGCGTTTGGCCAGGGCCTCCCCCTGGATGACGACGAGGAATTCTACCCCATCCGCGACCAACTGTCGCTTCCGCCCCCTCGGTGGGATCACATCCTGCACCCTCGCCTCTCACCAGCTCAGAAGCAGGACTTGCGGGACCTTTTAGACTCCTTTGCGGACATCTTCGCTGGTTCCGCGACAGACCTTGGAGCTGTTAACGCCTTCCATGTCATCAATACCGGGGCCGCTGCCGCGGTCAAGCAGAAAGTCTGCCGAATCCTCCCTGACCAAGAACAGATCATCAATGAGGGTCTCGCGGAGTTAAAGGCGCAAGGAGTAATCGTCCCCGTCGTTAGCCCCTGGCGAGCTAACCTGGTCATTGTCGGCAAACCGGATGGATCCAAGCGATTATGTGTCGACTTCCGCGATCTCAACCAAGTCACGGAGGAAGATGCCTACCCCATGTCGCTGATTGTCGACATCCAGGAGCGGAAGCAGGGACGCGGATGGTTCGCGAAGCTAGACGTCAAGGCAGCATTCCACGCCTTCCCCATGCATCAGGTCTCCATAGCCAAGACAGCCGTTGTCACCCCAGAAGGGCTCTACGCCTTCACCCGCATGCCGTTTGGTCTCCGCAATGCCAGCGCCACGTTCCAGCGCGTCATAGACTCTACCCTCTGCGGAATCCTTAACGTGAGCTGTTGTATTGATGACATCATGGTCGCGGCCCACAGCTTCACGGAACTCTTTTCCTCCCTCACCGCCGTCTTCTCGGCCCTCCGCGCTGCCAACCTCAAACTCAAAGCTGCCAAGTGTTCCATCGGTGCCAAGGAAATGGATTTTTTGGGATTCGTCATGAGTGCCGATGGCATCAAAACAGACCCTGCGAAGATCGCGGCCATCTAGGAATGGCGCCAACCCACTACGGCGGGACAATTCAGGATCTTCCTCGGCTTCGTCTCCTTCTATCGCAAATTCCTCCGTGACCGCGCCCGCATCATCCGCCCACTGCAGCAGCTGACCCATCAGGACATCCCATTCGAGTGGACACCGGAGTGTGCTGCTGCGTGGGAAGAAATCAAGCATCGACTGGTCACCACCCCTATGCTTGAGTTCCCTGATTTCAACCTCCCCTTGTCCATCACCACCGACTGGTGGCGGGAAGGCCTTGGCGCCGTACTGTCGCAGTCGGCCCAAGAACCGGTCCAGCGGGTGATTGCGTACGCCAGTCGTGCTCTCACTGACGGTGAGCAGAACTACCCACCGGTGAAGGACAAGTGCTTGGCCGTGCTGTGGGCCCTCCAACGCTTCCGCGACTACATCAAGAACGGCAAGCCTTTCACGTTCCTCACCGACCATCAAGCGCTACAGTGGCTCCTCATGACCAAGAATCACGAGGGTATATTGGCCAAGTGTGTCCTCCTCCTATAGGGCTATAACATGAAGATCAAATACCAGCCCGCGCTCGCCAACCGTAATGCCGATGCCCTTAGCCGCCTTCCCCGCGCGGACTGGCCACAACCCACGGACCCGCGAGACAGTATCACGGACTCCCCTCCTGCAGCTGTTGCTCTCCCGGTGGACACCGAGCCTCAGTGGGAGGGCGTCGCATGTGAATTCACAGATGAGGAGTCTACGGTCGCTCACCAACTCCTGTCAGAACTGGAACCCGCTGTGTACCTGGGCCCTGCGGAGACCCTTCCGGCTCTCCCTGCCACCGGCCTACAGCTTGCCCGCCGCTTCAACCCCACGATCCGCAATTGGACGCTAGAAGAGATCGCAGCACATCTTCCCCCTCGCTCTTCCTTGCAGCGGTCACGCCGGAATACCTCTGCTGTGTCGGTTGCCACCTCCCCACCACCGCTTCCTCCCACTCCCTCTACCTCCCCTCTCCTCGACACGCGTCACCCCCTTTCCCTAGTCAACTTCCTTCTTCATTCCCCTGTGTCTGCGGAACGTCTCCAGACCCTCTTCTCCTCCTCCAATCCCTCCCTCTCTCCCGTTGGCATCTGCCTCTCCTGCACCCTCAACCGAGACACGGGCGTCCGCATGGTGGCCCATGCAATCCTCACGACACACTCCCACGTCCGGGAGGAAGCTGGCCGCGCGCCATGCACCTGGACCCCTGCCCCACTGATCCCCGTTCTGCCATCACCCGCCGAGGTCCACGTGGCATGGTGCCACGTCTGGGTGTGTGGCCGCAAGTTCGTGGCCATCGTGGACACCGGAGCCACGCACACCACAATCGCGCTGCGGATGGCCCATATCTTGTGCATCGACCACCTCATGGAGGCCACCCGGCTCCGCTACTCCATCTCCACCAGAGCTATCGATGCCCCCATTGGCCAAATCACGGCCCTCCCCATCCAAGTCGCTAACGTGCATGCACCGCACACCGTGCAGGTGTGCGATGTGCACACGTACGACATGCTCCTGGCCGCAGACTGGCTTGCGCCGCGCCAAGCGGACATATTGCTCGGCGCTGGCATTCATAGTCTCATTTTAGTTTCCGGCGTTCGATCGTTCACCCCACTTTTCACTTCAGCTCGACCGCCCTCCATTCCATCTCTCATGGTTCTTGCACCACCCGGCTCTGGCACTCAGTTCACCCGCCGCGTTACGAGAAGCTCGAGCGTGAACTGCGGCACTACCTCCGTAATGGCTCGTCCCTCTGGTGCGGGGTCTGCGCGTTCGAACAGCGGGGGTGATGGCACCACGAGACGTCCCATCCGGTGACAGAACACGGGCCGAGCCACGGCACCTACGGCTGGCACAGGGCGCTCCACGCCACGTGCGGCAGCAACACCACTGCCCGGTGTCTCCCGGGCATCCGGCCCTCCTACATCCCCAGCAGCAGCGGCACCAGCAGCGTCACCAAGAGCACCTCCGGCATCGGGCCCATCCGCATCCCCAGCAGTAGCGGCAACAGCAGCATCACCTGGAGCACCTCCGGCATCGGGCCCTTCCGCATCCCCAGCAGCAGCGGCACTAGCAGCATCACCCGGAGCACTTCCGGCATCAGGTCCTCCTGCACCCCCGGCAGCAGCGGCCGCACCAACGGTGTCACCTGGCACACCTACGGCATCTGGCCCTTCCACTTCCCCAGCAGTGGCGGCATCCGCGGGCGCACCACCGCCGCCCGGTCCCTCCGTGCCGACTGCACACCTTTCCTCCCCACCAGCCTCACAAGTTTATCCGGCGCGCAGAACACCACGACTCCTGCTCAGTGCCAGGACAATCATGGAGGGTGCACAAACCCACATGGAGGAAAGCTCCGGCGACAGTGGAGACCAACCCAGTGCCGACCGCTTGCTGGATGTGGTAAGCAGCGTCATCATACATCTGCAAGATGAACTCCCGGAGACAGTCCGTGTGGCACTAGGGAACTCCTTCTTCAACCCCGCTTGGCAGGTGGTCTTGAAGGGCGCGGCTAAGACTGCCCTCACTCTTGGCCAGCGAGCACGACAAGAATGACTGCTGGAAACAGCAGGTGCCGAACACCCCATTTCGACACTCCGCAACCTCCTCAATCTCCGCCCGGAGCAGGCCATGGCCGGCGTGGCAACCCTCCTCGACACGCAGCAGCCAAACCGCACTGTGAATGCCGCCCGCGAATGGTGGCTCCTGATCCGCCGCGACCAGACCGCGAACCCCACACGCCGCTACGTACACCTGCTCCAAGAGCGCGCCCGGGCACTAACCATCTATCACGCCTCCCAAATGCCAGGGGGAACAATGGAGGCGCCGAACAGGAAGACTGCGGCAGAGGTGTGGAGGTGGGGCTACCTGTTCCAACTCGTCACCAGCAGGTGGGGAATGCTGTATACGGCCACAGAACTCACAGACATCTCCGCGGCAGAGCAACAATACAAGAGTTGGTATGCTGCTATCAACAAATATTGGAACCTCACTCAGGACGGTGCCCTGCGCCAACAAATTGTAGTCGCGGTGGCAGAAGGGTCGTGGAAGGCACTTCAAGTCGCAGGAACCAAGCTGACGGAGGAGGCGGTATGCCACTGGGTCCGGGAGGCTGTGGACGTATGCCGGGAGGAGAAACACCGCATCCTTACCGAGATAGAAGAGGCACAGGAATATCTTCGCGACTCTCCCGACCTCAAAAGAACGCGGGACCAACTGCGGGCGCTTTGGCAACAAATGGCAGAGGAGCAGAGACAGAAGGCAGAGGCGGCGGTGGAGCAGGTGGCCGCAGAACTCGCAGCGGAGGTACAGACAGCGGCTGAGCCAGCGACACTGAAGGGCGAAGTAGCTGGAGAACGGGTAGCAGCGAAGATGGCGTAGAAGGTGAATGAAACCACGGAGGCAAAGGGAGCGGCAGCAGAGGCAGCAATGGCAGCAGTTGGGCAGGTGGCAGGAAAGCAGGGAGCGGAGCAATAGGGAGCAGCACAGGAGGGAAGTGGGAGGCGAGCACAGGATGTACGCGTGCAGGTAAAGGCAGCTGCAGCCAGGAGGGAAATGCGGAGGAACACACCATGACCAGCTTTATCGGCGGCCCTACTAGACAGACACGCCAAGCTTCTGGACGCATCCAAGAGGGCCGCAGCATCTGCGGTCGCCAGTAGGCAGGCTGCCCCATCCCATGCAGCCGCGGTCAGCCGTGTGGCCACCCCACGCAAGGAATCAGCTGCAGGAAGGCAGGCGCTGTCCGCGGAAACCACGCCGACATCCCGCCACCGAGGATAGGAGAAGAGGACCCTTGAGGACAGCACGCCTGGCGCGCCCTCCGCCAAGTGCAGCAAGCAGCGCCTCCCCTCCCAAGTCGCCCTTCAAGGCGTCGACAAGGTGCAGCTCGCGCAAGCCCAGCGGGATGCCGCCCAAGCGGTGGAGCTGCTCATGGCAGTATTCCACAATGTCCCAATACCCACTGGCTCGGTCCCTGCTCAGCTGCAACCTCTCCTGACGGGCGCCGGCACCACAGCCCACCATGAGCGAGGGCCCGGGGACAGCGCCGCGATTGTCGCGGCGAGGAAGAAGACAGGGGGGGTGGTAATATCCAAACTCAGTGAGTCACCACCACGACCTGACGAAGAACAACTCATCGCAAAGGGACACGGACTGCTGCGGCTCTCCGAGGCGGTGATTGGGCGGAAACCAGAGACGGAGGAAATTGATGTCCGTGGTGCACGGGGATGGCGGCATGGCGCACCACCTGAGGTGGGGCTACGGAACCAATGGGACAAAGGGGAGCTACGCGCGGTGGGGATCCTGCGTCTCTTCCCAGCCCCGGACAGCTGGGATAGGGAACCCCCCGCCTACGATGAGGAGAACCTGCGGCGCCTGCAGGCAATGAAGGCGGAGCAGGATGCAAGGCGGGCCCAGGGATTGCCGGCACTGCAGAATGAGAAGAAGAGGAAGCTGGGAGAAGCTGCCGCGGAAAAGGCGGGAAAAGCAAAGGGACCAGTCGCAACGCAGGACTGGTGGATCTGGCAAACGGCACACATTTTGCTCTGCGCCACAACCAAGGAGCAGCAGAAAGAGGAGGCGCAGAAGGTGTACGCAGCCCTGGTGACTCAGGTGGGGGTGGAGTTTGACAGGCGGAAGAAGGACGACCTCATCCACCTCTGTGAGCAGTATGCGTGGGAGGGCGGCCGTCTCTGGCGGACCACCCTGCATGTCTTGTGGGTGCCTCTGCCCACCTTGCAGAGAGCGGTGATGGAGGCCTACCACCGCCACCACCACTCCGGCGTGCAAGCACTCAAGGAGCACCTATCTCCCAGCGGAAGAGGGCGATATGCCCCCAAGACTTGAGGTTGAGATAGATCCACCTCTCCAAGCTAAGTGAGCAAGGACAAAGCAGTGTGTGGAGTGACACCAGACCACTTGTGAGGAAAGACATCCTCAAAGAACAGGACATCGTAAGATTCAATGACACGAGAACAAACGGCCAGCGTCTCAGAAGAGCCAAGCTAAGGATATGGCAGATACACTAAGGAAGGTGCACAGGCGAGGAAAAGGGCTAAGCTTGTCTACCTAAAGATCCTCAATGAGGCAAATGGTAGAAACGCAGCCGGAGGCGCAATTAAGACACATATCTAATAAATGACCAAAGCAACGCTCGAAGGGGATGACATGAAGAGGGAGAGAACCACTTGGGACACGGTTCTAAATCCAGGTCATCTGGGACATGGCCTCATAGGAAAAAGAAGGAGACAGGTCAGAGGCAATAGAAGAGTGTGGGCACCATCAGCAAGGATGGGGTTCCAGTGTTCAGAATCGTCCATTTCCTGTGGTGTGTAGAGAGCCGATGACTCCATGCACACCCCGCAAGAGAATAGGAAGTGTATAGTGGGTCATGGGAACTCACGACCACGGTCACAGTGGAACACACGAAGACGGAAAACACAAGCGAGCTCGGCCTGTGCGAGTCATGACTCAAGGGTGGAGGAAAACATAACTTTTTCATTGAAGTGCAAACAAGCAACTCATGCGCAGATAGTCATCAGTGAGGCAAAGGATTTAGTGACCACAAGCTGTCATGAGCGAGAGTGACCATGGCGTCAGAATGCAAGAGATCAACGGGATGAGCGGTGCAAGTGTCAGAAGTATAAAAAGGATACCGATGAATCTTGCCCTGGGCATAGTCAAGTCGTCACCTACACAAGGAACGAGGAAAGCAGAAGCATCACGACCATGTACAAGCTGGAGATGTAGTAATTTGTTGATGGCAGTAGTGTCAATGTGGCAAAGGCAGTGATGCAACCAATGTTGACCTGGCCACCCCGAACCCCGGCACATCGATGTGCACCTCGGCACATCGGGGTGATGGGTGGCACATCGGCCACATCGGCCACATCGGCCACCACGGTACCTCAACATTAGGGCAAAATTTGAAAATTTCCCAATCCATACCACTTAATGAAAAATACATACGTTTTATCATTCTAATTTTTGCCTATTTATGACCAATGAAATGATAAATGATTTTCTATGTGTTTAAATTGTTATATGAGGGGTATATTCTGAACTGTCTGAAGACATTGACAACACATTGACATTTTCAGTGGTAGGTGGGTCAGTTTTGCATTACGACTCGTCAACGGCGGTCAATCGATCGACGGCAATCGATCCACCGACGGCGGTCGATAGATCGACCTGCAACGGCGGTCGAACGATCGACAGTGGTCGAGCGATCAACCACGGTCGAACGATCGACCACGGTCGAACGATCGACGCGGTCGATCGATCGAGGACGGTCGGCCGACGGACGGCCGACGAACAGTCGACGAAGGTCATTCGATCGACAACGGCCAAACGATCGACGGCCAGCGACTAGACAAACTTTTTTGTTTTCACAGTCGGGCCTTTCAAACATCGCAAACCCTAGGCAAGTTTTTCACCAATAACCCATTTTCAATAAGTTTGAACCTTCAGTTTGAATGGAATAACTAATATCAACATAAGAATATTGGAGTCAAATTATGTCAAAGTATGGCAGTTTAGATAGTTAAACTCCAACAGTCGAAATCGACGAGGTGGCCGCATCCTTCACTTTCATTGGCTGATGTTACTTAGTGCCACTTTGTCTCACAATCCATATCTGCCACGTGTAAGATATCTTCGAATGTTTGAAATTCAAACCCAAGCTCGCACAAGGTGGGAGAAGGG
>SZWC01003696.1:114980-163301 GCA_023375785.1 Penium margaritaceum | reverse complement strand
GTGTGCGTGCGACACGCGTGTGTGTGAGTGTGCGTGCGACACGCGTGTGTGTGAGTGTGTGCAGCCCGAGCGCGGCGCAACGGCTGGCGAGTGTTGAGGGTGCGCTGGCGCGTCTGCCAGCCTTGGCAAGGTAACACTCGGTGCCAAGCCATGTCATTTTATGGTATGGCATGGCATGGGATGGCATGGAATGGCATGGCATGGAATGGCATGGCGTACGTTTGTATGGCCCAGAACAGCATGGTTGTGCAAGCTGGCAACAGTCGTCATCCTTCCAGGAACATGCTACCTCGGGTCCTCGCTTCTCCCTAAGGGCTCTCACACACAGGAGCATTCTACTCCTCTCTACTCGTCTCTACTCCTCTCTAGTCCCCTCTACTCTTCTCTAATGTCCCCCCCCCCCCCCCCCCAAACCATCTGTTTTCCCGCAGATCGTCCGACGCGGACGTGCTTGCGGTGGCGGCGGACATGCTGGGCACGGTGGCGCGCCACCCTCAGCTGAAGGAGCACTTGGCACAGCAGCTCCGAGCCTCGGCGTCGGCGAAGTCGGCCGTGCAAGGCAGCGCAGAAAAACAGTCCTGAGGGCCTAACCATCGCCAAACGCGTCGCCTTTGTTTTGGCTCCAAGGTTCCTCAAAAAAAAAACTATTTGTTTTCATTTGGAAATGTCAGTCAAAGGTACCAATTTTCACATTTTTTCACATGTTTTTACGGACAGTGGAGGGCCTCGTTGGTTTTGCACTTTGCGCGAGGTCCCTTCCGCTTGTTCGTTTGTCGCCTTTCCAGCCTTCACGGATCCAAACAGCTGCACTAGGTTCTTCTTCTTTACAAAACCCGGTGCAGATTTTGTTGGCCATTGCTAAAGTTTTGGAGGTCTGTAGTTGGATGCTTAACATGGTCCTCTTTTCAAGTGCCTTTCCCTTGCAAGTGCTCAATGTGTTGTGACGGTTTGGAGTGAGGATGAGGCAACAGTTGCCGCTCCTTTTGTGGGTGCCACAGCTGCTGCTATGGTGTAAAATGCTGCGGCTGCTTGCGATGTAGTAGCAAGCAATGGTGCACTAACTCAGTGGAGGCATAGAAGTGCACGACATAATATCGGGCTAGCCTCCAGACTCTAATTCTGAGAGAATTGGGTGTGCTAATAACTCGAGAGTGGGGTGTCGTTTGTTATGGGTGCAGCACACGCACATGACCTTTTGACTGTGGTCACACACACATCATTGTACTTACCCGGTGGTTTCCGAATGGCGCCACGTGCCACTTGGGTGAACACAAGGAGGCAAGGGCGACGCCATGGATGCTGTAAGGTTTTGCCTTGGGAATTTGTGTCACACCAAGACAAAGAGTCAGAAAAGGGAGCGAGCGACTAAGAGACCAATGAGCACGCACCCACGCCGAGCAACTGCTCGGATGAGCACGCACCGCCACCCCAAGGTCGAGTCCGACCTCTTGATATTTAACCGAGGGCGGCTTCTCACCAATGCACGGCCAACGACCAGCAAGGTGGCCCCCTAAGGATCAGCACCCGAATGATATGCAGCTCCCCACAACACTTGGAGGCTAAAAACATTATACAGGGAACGACAGTGAGAATGTACGAACCCTAGCATCTACAGAACCGCTGAAAGAGATTTTAAGCAATGGTCATGCATGTGCCAGAGGGCAGTCCTGGGTGGATCAGGTGCTTTATGACACCAAAGTGTTCAGTCATGGCGCGCTCATATGATGTCTCCCCAGGTGAGGCCATTGTCCTTTAATCTGTACATGTGTGTGCCATGGAGAGTGAGGCAAGAGGGCATAGAGATGTGAGTGGCCAACGAACTTCAACACTCCCCATGATCCGCAAGCAAACAACCCACACACATGGCACGATCACAAAGATGTGATAGACACGAAGATCATGCAACTCAACTTGGGTCATGGGGCCAAATGAGACCAACTCAACCTGGGTCATGGGGCCAGATGGGAAAAACATCATGAAATTTGTGACAGGATGTATCATGTTCTGTTGCGTGCATCAGAATCATGTGCCCAGTCACTGTCAGTGAAGCCGTCAACCAGGATTGAGAGTTGTAAGAGAGTACAACCCAACGCGAGGTGTGGACAATAAATACCGCACAACCCGCAACGCTGCCTCAAGATGACGCTCATGAGGACATTCAGAGAATTAAGACAAGAAAATCACAGGAAAGGCAACATCAGCACGCGTATTGGTAGCAAGATACATAAGGGAGCCAATGACCCTGAGGTGGTCTGCCACGTGAACCGTCTTCCCCATTTTGGATGGTTCCAGGGACTTCTGCAGCGAGTTACCGGATGGGGTCATAGGTGTGGATGCTATGGGGACGGAAGCGAGGAGCGGTCCAAAGCGCTTCCCTAAGCTACGGACGGATGCAGCTTGGTGAACGTGCAGGGTGCGGCGTGTGCGATCACGCTCTAGTTTCATATCCAAGAAGACACGGGTTGGACCGAGGTCCTTCATCTTGTATGCTGCTTGAAGAAGAGACTTTGCCGCTACGACAGACGCAACGTCAGGAGACGCAATGAGAAGATCATCCACATAGACGAGGACGACAATACATGGTTTGGTGGGAGTACTGAGAAACAGAGCGGGTCCACAGTACTTCTTCAGAAGCCACCCTTTCCCAGGGTTGCTGTGATCTCTTGGTTCCAGTAGCGTGGGGGCTGCTTTAGGCCATAGAGGGCCTTGCACAGGCACCACACTTGATTCGTTCCATCAGAGAATTTAGGGGCTGCACCATGTACATTTCCTCGTCCAACCCGCCATGCAGAAAGTCGTCGTTGACATCCATCTATTCCAGCTCCCATTCATGCTGGACCACCGGGTTGGGAAGTGCCCTGGCCGTGGTATAACGACCAATTGGGGCGAAGGTCTCATCAAAGTCAACCCCAGGGACTTGTGAGAATCCTTTTGTGGTGAGGCGTACCTTGTACCGTTCAACGGTGTTGTCAGGTTTTAGCATGCGCCGGTATAACCATTTGGCTGAGACAGCTTCACGGCCCGGCGGGAGATCCACAAGCTCATACACGCCATGCTCCGACAGCGCGTCAAGTTCGGCTTTCATGGCTTGCTCCCACAAGGGAGAATCAATTGGCGTATGTGCAGCCCGCACAGTCAAGGGTTGAGGCGAAAGGGGAGAGAGACCAGCAACAGCAAAGCACGAGGCAACGTACCCAGCTACAGACGAGGAAAGAGATGAGTGGAACTCTTGTTCAATGAGGGAATAGCCAAGTGCAGTGTTGGGATGCATGACAGAGACGGACGTGGACAAGGCGGATGTTGCAAGACCGCGAGTGCGGAGGCCACGGTCACCAGAGACGACAGGGTGAGAGTGAGACGGAAGTACCCGGAGGCGACCGCCACGCGTGCAAGGTGAGACTGGAGGAACATATGGGACATGTGTGGACGATGGTGGTAAAACCACCAAGGAGCATGTTTGCACCACGGGAGAACGAGAAGGTGCAACAGAAGTGGCGGAGGGCCTAGAGAGAGCCGGAGGCACAGAGAGGACGTCGGGCTTAGAGGCAGAGGATATGTCAGAGGGAGCAGAGGGCTCAGGCGAAAGGGAGAGCTCGGAGGAGGTAGAGGAGTCCGAGGGTTTAGAGAAGGTAGAGGGTACAGGCGAAGAGGAGGCAGAGGGATCCGAGGACTTCAATGAGGCGGAAGGCCAGGAGGGCTAAGAGGGCTCGGAGGTACAGGGTGTCGATGGACACACATAGGGGAGAACAGAAGCCCGAGAGGGAAGAGTGCCACCATCATCCTGAGAAGGCAGAGAGAGGGACCCACTGAAGCAAGGAACATCACGCTAAAAAAAGTGCTAAAAGAAGAGCATATCACGAGACTCTATGACACGACAACGAGAAGGATCCTCGAAACGGCAAGCTTTGGAGAACGAGGAGACATTGAGGAAGACTCACAAACGACCACGGAGAGACAGCTTACCATCCCGGTGTTCGGCGGGAAGCCACACGGAGGCGAGACACCCCCAGACACGAGCAAGATGGAGATCAGCGCGCCGGCCCATCCAGCACTCAAAGGACGTGACAGTGTGAGGAAGAGGACCGTGAGGGACCCGATTCCACACCCATGTCATGTAGGACATGGCTTCAAAGGCAAGTAAAGGGGATTGACTAAAAGCGGAGAGGAGAGAGCGCACACCATCAGCAAGGGTGCGATTCCAACGCTCGGACACACCGTTTTGCTGTGGGATGTAGGGGCTAGAGGACTCAAGTCGAACACCACGGGACCCAAGGAAGCGAGAGGTGGGACCAAGAAACTCACCCCCGCAGTGAATGCAAAAGACATACAAAGGACGAAGACAGGCATGCTCAGCTTGAAGAAGCCAGGAATCAAGCACATTAGTGACATTGCTTTTGTGACGAAGAGCAAACACCCACCTGTAGCGAGAGAAGTCATCAGTCAAGCACAACACATAGCAACCAAGGTCGCCAAGGAAGTTCTGGGGCAACGGACCCATGACATCAACATGCACGAGGTCAAGAGGATGCAAGGTGGTGGACTCAGCAGTGGTGAACGGGGAGCAGTGCATCTTGCCACTGGCATAGTCAAGGTAGATCGAGGAGCATGGAGGTGCAAATGTGGCAGGATCAAGGCATGTAGCAGGCCGGAGGTGGAGAAGCTGGTGAATGGCAGAAGTGTGACTGTGACAGAGACGACGATGCAGGAGATCGACATGGGCAGGAGACAAGGAGGCCACGACGTGGACAAGAATAGAGGCAAGACGATGGCAACGTGAAAGGGACACGGAACAAACGATCACAACGCACTCCACAAAGAACAACGTGGCCAGACGAGCGTAGAGCAATAGAGGCAAGGCCATGACTGGACGAGGAGTCCATGCCCTGGTTGTCGAGGGTGGTCATAGAGAGCAGGCTAACCTCAAGGTCAGGCACGTACAACACGTCAGGGGGGTACACAGTGCCACCAAGGCCGACAAAGCGAGCAACACCAACACCTTGGACGGGGAGAAGCTGGCCGGAGCCAGTGCGCACAAAGTGAACAGAGCGAACAGGCCCGAGGGACAAAAAGGACGAAAAACAGGAGGTCATGTGATGTGTGGCCTCGCAATCAATGATCCAGAGGCCAAGGGTTGTACGAGTGGAGGGAAGAACGAGGCAGACAGCGACAGTGCCACGAGGGGAAGGGAGAGAAGTACCACAGAGGCGAGTGGGAAACGTGCGAGACTGCCACTCTTCAATCCATGCATGGTCATTAGGCAAAGCCCCCTGGACACTACCGGATATAGCACCATGAAGGGTTCCATCAGATTCATAGACAGACACACGAGACTGGCCAGTCACACTCTCACCTCCCTAAGAGCAAAGGTAGAAGAGCCCCGCCAAGCGTCGCTCAAGAGTGCGCTCCTCGTCACGACGGTCAGAAGAGTGGTAGCAGGAGCGATCGGAGGAGCGGTCGGAGAAGTAACCATCGTCATGGGCCCAAGGAGGAACGGAGTAGTGAGAAGAAGGAGGACCATAGTAAAGAGGTCCGGGTGGAGGCAGAATCCAGCCCCATGGGCTGGAGGGCGGTGGTGAAGACTGGAGAGGAGCAAGAGTGGTGGTGAGTGCAGAGGCTGAGGAAGAGGGCGAAGAAAAGGTAACAGTTATTGCTCTTGCGGCAGAGGAGGACGTAACACCTGTGCGCGCCCAATGGGCGCGCATGGAGAATGCTAGACGAATGTCATCACGAGGAGTTGGACACTTGTGTGCAGAGTGACCAATGGCGCCGTAGTTCCAACAGGTAACGTCGTTGGCAGGAATGGTGCCGGAGGAGGTCTTGCCACCGCGGCCACCACCACGACCTTTGCCACCACGGCCACCTCCACGACCAGACCCCCCCTGGGAGGCAGCTTGAGTGGGATGAGCTGTGGCGGGAGAGGGAGAAGATGGAGAAGAGGAGGTGGCTGTAGGTGAGGAGGATGAGGAGGTGGTGACAGCAGGGAGGGCTGCACAATGCATGCGCTTGTTCTGCAAGTTTCTCCACCAATCGGTGAGGCAAGAAGCAGTGAACTCATAGAGAGGTCCGACCCCTGGCGGTGAGTTTTCATGGACTAGAGAGACTGCAAGATGCTCAAGCTCTGCCTGGGAGACATGCAGGTAGAGATCAGAATGCTCAAGGATGAGACCAACAACAACGGACAGATTGGCGGAGAGAGGGCCTGGGGCTGCCTTGCCCAGGTCACGCAGGAGGCGAAGGCTATGTGTCCAATACTCTTCCGCAGTCTCATCCACCCGCATTTGTAGCATGTTAAAGTGAACAGTCAGATCACTCTGGAGAGCATGCCCAGTCAAAGTTTTGCGGCGGCAAATGAGGGCGCATGCACCGACAGGGTCAGCGGATGTGCCACGTGTGGGGTCGGCATTGTACGTACCGATGTCGTCGAGGCAGCCGGGCCCGTACAGCCCCGGCTGCCTCAGCAGGCTAAGGGACAAATGGCGGCTTGGTGGGAGAGTAGTATTCCCGCAACAGCTCGCCTTGCGCCCATGCGCTGAAGCGTGTCTCCCACGAGGTGAAGGTCAGCTTAGAGGTGAACTGAGGTGGTGGTGTCTCAAAGTCCTTCTACCTGGCAGGCAGAAGAACTCGTGCAAGAGCAGCTGCGAAGAGAGGGGGGGAAGAAGAGATGGCAACACCACCACTGGGAGGAACAGAGGAGTCAGCAGATGTAGTCTCCTCAGCGGGAAGAACGGCAACGAGACCTGGGACAATGCGCAAGCGCTCTATGACTAGCGCAACTACTATGGTGGCTACTTCATGCTGAGCTTCGCGTCCTTGCTGCAATTCATCCTCAACCTCACGATGAGCTACTTGGGCCTCGCTAAGGGCGACCTGCAAGGCCTCTATGGTTTCCTCTGGTACTGGCATAATGAGCAGAGGAAATCATAGCAGATGGAGAGGGGAAAGAAGAGAGAATGGGGTGAGGAATGCTCACCGGACTAGCGGCGAAGAAGCAATGCGAAGAGGGGAGGCACCACAGCGGCCGCTGAGGAGAAGAGGACGAACACCCATCTGGCAACTGCCACTGTGATGCAAAGAATCCCGGTAACTATGGCTCTTGCTACTACTGTTGATGTTGATGCAATGAGGATGCCCGTGGTGATGTGAGACATGAGATCTCGGGGAGCGCCCGTGGGAGTTAGGACAGCAGTCGCGGTGGACGCGCGGATGGAGCCGACGACGCTGGAGGTGGCGTCAGCTGCGGAGTCTTCTGTAGTGGTCACAGGAACGGCCGCTGCTGTCACCTGTGTGGTAATGATAACAGCAGCCGCGGTAACCAGAGTGAGGGATGCTACGGGGTGTGCGTAAGCCTCGGCTGCACGACCCAATGCAGTCTAAGTTGGGGTTGTGCAAGCACGGGCTGTGGCCGCGAAAGTTGTGGTGGCGCCAACAGCTGCGTCGAGAACTGCACCGGCCAGGCCAATGGAGTCCGTGAGGAGTCATAGGACGGGGATCACTCCAGTCACCTCACGTGCCGTGGACGGTCCAGCCCAGTGTGCTACTGTGGGAGATGGAGCAGGGTCAGCGGCAAAAGCTGGGTTGGATGACTGAGTCTCCCTAGGCGGTTGCATGCTTGAGGGGTGAGGCGGCGAAGGCGGCAAATAGTCCGCCATGTACACCTGTTGGTCAATCTCCTCACGCTCTCGCTCTGCGGCTGCGGCAGTGTCCTCACGCCAGTAGGAACTATCCAACATGCAAAACCAAAGGGGAATGTTGTTGTCAGTGGGCGAGGGCTCGTCGAAGACTTGCGGGCTCTCCCACCCGAGATCAGAGTAGGAGGCGGCCGTACGCTGGGAATCCAACTCGTCGTCCAGAGGACCATCAAGGAGCGGCAAATCCAGTGTGGCAGGTGTTAGGACTGCAAATGCAGCCGGGAAATGGGGCTGCCGCATGATTGCGCCAGGGAGGAGAGGATGCCGTGCGACGGTGACGGTGACGGCCTAGAGCAGAGCAGGTCGTTGTGAGGTGGTAGTACAGAGCGGCTGAGCCAAGATGAGCAGTCCACGCACGACGGAGACGGACCATAGTGGAGCAGTGTGCCGTGAGGGCGAGGCAACAGATAGCTTCGATGCCAGGAGGTCATATCCGCGCACGACAGGGAAGTGGTGCGACAGCGTTGACCGCAGTGGACAGAGAAGGACGGAGCAACATCAGTGAGCAGAATGCGGTACACTGCAGATGCTGAGATGCCGACGGAGAGTGGCGGGAACAGTGCTGATGGTCCGTTGTCGCACCAAGAGTGCCGTACGGCTGACAGATTACAGGGCCAGGGATCGATGGCTGCGTGATTGCTGACCCCCCACAGACGTGGCCAGCGGTGGTGATGCCGGGTTGACAGAGTATCGGCGATGGCAAGAATGCCACGGGCCCGCCGTGGCAAGGGTATTGTTAGGCGGGTAATGCACAGGTCCAGGACCAATGTTGAGCAGGGGCAGATCCCACTACTCTGATACCAATAGTTACCCGGTGGTTTCCTAACGGGACCTCGTGCCACAAAGTGGGTGAACACAAGGAGGCAAGGGTGACGCCGTGGATGTTGTAAGCTTTTTCCTTAGAAATTTGTGTCACACCAAGACAAAGAGTCAAAAGGGGGAGCAAGTGTCTAAGAGACCAGTGAGCACGCACCCACGCCGAGCAACTGCTTGGATGAGCACGCACCGCAAACCGTGGGTCGAGCCCGACCTCTTGGCATGTAACGGAGGGCGACTTCTCACCAATGCACGGCCAACGACCGGCAAGGTGGCCCCCTAAGGATCAGCTCCCAGATAATATGCAGCTCCCGACAACACTTAGAGGCAAAAAACATGATACAGGGAATGGTAGTGAGAATGTACAAACCCCAACATCTACCACACCACTGAAAGAGATTTTAATCTATGGTCATGCATGCACCAGAGGGCAGTCCTGGGTGGATCAGCTACTTCATGGCACCAAAGTGTTCAGTCATGGCGCGCTCATACGATGTCTCCCCAGGTGAGGCCATTGTCCTTCAATCCTTACATGTATGTGCCATGGAGAGTGAGACAAGAGGGCATAGAGATGTGAGTGGCCAACGAACTTCAACAATCATCACTCCACATGATTGATCTCGGTTAATGCTCACGGGTGCAACACTGGAACGTATCACAGAGCGCACAGTGGTGACTCCATTGCCAAGTGCTCAAGTGGTGGTTCCAGCACCAATACTAGATTTGATGGAGAGCTTGCCTATAGTGATGAAAGCTTCCGTGCTTCAAACTTTTGTAGTTCAGTATGGAGCACACATGTCACAGGGATGCATGTATCCACATACGCTCGTGGTCGATGTGGTTTGTGTTGTGATGTCAGTCTTTTCCACTAGCAGTTCAAGCACGTGGTGGTGTTGGACCGTCCGTGAAGCTTCTTTGAAGTTTCATTTCAAGTCGCACCTGCCACCCCCTCCCCCAAACGTTCGAGAGCGGGACTGCCACAATTGACCACCATGTCGGGCGTATGAGAGCTCATTTGAAAGCTCTGATTATCAACTCTCAAATGCATCCACTTGTGCTTTGTTTGGTGTCCTGTTGCTGACAAGAAATGAAGATCCGATCTCAGATCCAGAATGTTTTGGAATTTTGGGCATATAAGAAAAACTTGATGGTTTTGTACTTTTTTAAGGTTTTGCATTGCAAAACCACCACCATTGCATTCAGCACTGTTTCCGTCATCATAGCTCCAACTTTCTCTGCATTTGGACAGCCTTCACCCTTACATCATCAGTGTTGGTGATGACATCATCACCAACACTTGGCAGAGACATCCAGTTTTGGTAAGATTTCAAAGCCTCGAGAAACTTAGTCGGATTGTCAATCCGACTACTTTTGCATTTTGCCCTACTAAGAGCCCCACATGACCTCTGGCGATGCCAAGCAGAAGGAGCCTTCTGCTCCTTCAGGCTCCGTGGCTGACACCTCTAGTCCTTGGTTCTAGGCCATCGGCTCCCTGTTGTTGTTTTATCTGTGCACTGCATCACTGACTCATACTTTGACCTCTCGGCTGGTGTACATGCTCGTGCAGACGACTGAATGGATGGACGCTAAAGCCGTCGGGACAGTGCTCGGTGGAGTGGACGTGTCGCCGTGAAGCCGAACGTGTAGTGGCCGTCACGTCATGCTCGTCGTGCTTCTGATACTGTACCCTCGCAGGACCAGCTCAACCGGCAGCTACCCTTTGTTGTCACGTCATCTGTAGTCGTAGTTGGCTCTCTGAAATAGTGTAGTTGATGCCTGATTTCGTGCAGACGTAACTCCTCGTAGCTATTTTTCTTGCTAATTCTGACTGCACGACTGGGTTTGCAGTGTGGCTATTTTGGTGTGGTCCAGCTTTTAGGCAAAATTGACAATGCCCGGGTTTTGGGCTGTCTGGTGTCTGCCAGGGCTCACCTAGGAAATTATGCCAGACAGGATAATGCTAGGATTTTCCTGGTTGGCTGGTTTTTTTAGTAACAAGCCTCACAGAGCTGAGGTGAGGCTACAACTGAGAGGGGTCTCAGTTAGTTTCTCATTCTGCATTCCTAATCAGTCATTGTTTCATTTCAGCTGCTTTCTGGCGCTTACTCTAGCGTGCGCACTTCCGAGTAACAAACCAGAGATCTCAGACTTAGACTCTAGTGCAACAGACTAAGGGGGCACACTAAGCAATGAGCGTGGATTCCTGCACGCTGCATCAACAATGCCACTGTCCCAACCTGCGCACTAGCTAGTTCCTCTTTGGTATCAGAGCCGTAGCGCAGCAGACGCAGGAGTAGCAGCAGTGGCATACAGGTTCCTGACTGCGCCGGCGGACCTCCCACACGCTCAGTGCAAGGGAAATGCTTCCGGATATTTTCGGGCAGCGGTGACCTGCCTGGTGGCGGCGTCAGAATTTTTCCCACAGCCTCTGGGCCATGGGAAATGCTGTCGGATGATTTACGGCAGCTCTGACCCCCACGTTTCACGCAGGGAGGTGAGTGGCCAGCGCAGTGACATCAGGCAACCTGCTGGCGACAACACATGTGGTGACATCAACCAGAGGTGTGTGTTGACCTCTCCCTATATATACTCTTCCATGGTTTGGCCGTGAGTGCGCAGGGCATGCTGGTACGGAGACTGGAGGCGACGCACCGTGACGGCACACGATTCCCCAGCTCCGCACGCATGGTCGTCTCCATCCTGCTTGCATGCTCCGTCGCCTCCTCTCTAGAACTCGCCATCATCCTCTTCTCATGTCATACTAATCTGTGGATCTCAGGTGGAAGTGACATAGTTTAGGTCTTGCGCTGCCTCACCTACTTGTGACCTTGCTTTACGTTTGTGGGTAGGGAAACATTAGGTCACTTCAGTGTTGTCCTTTGTACCACGAACATCGGTACATCGATGTCTACATTGATGTATCTATGTACCCACTGGGGCACACATCGGTGCAGCGATTGGAGGGGGGGGGGGGAACGGAGGATGGGGGGGGGGATGAAGGGAGATGTGAAGAGTTCATCGTTTTTACACATGCTCCAAGCTGTTCATAAACTTACCACAAGGGCTTAAATTTCAATCTTTGTTATATAAATTCACAGTCACTTTGGGACAAATAGTAAAAATTGTAGTCACCAAACATTGCCTTCGGAGTTTCACACATGCATGTAGGATAGTGACCACTGTAACATGGTACCTATTTCATCAACGCAGTCTAATGAGTCATTGAGTGACAAAACTACCATTAGTATTGCAATGGCTACTTTAGACAAAAATTGCTATAGTCAAGGAATGAGGCATAGAAAAAAGAGTAAGCATGGCATATGATGAAAATGAAGGTTAAGCACGTTGCACTTCAAATACAAGAGCAAACCACATGGAACCAGCTCTACAACTACTTCTGTTTTGCTGCTTGCTTGCGCTTGGCTGCCTTGCTTGCTGGTGTTGCTGGACGCTTTGCTGGCCTGGCAGCCCCTGGGGTTTGGACATCTTTTGCTTGGACACTTCCAGTTGTGTCTGTGGGAGCCTTTCCAGTCTTGCTAGCGCCAGTAGTTGTTGGCACTTCTACTGTATCTGTTTTTCCTGCCATGGCTCTTTCTGCAGCTGCCACAACTGCCTCTCCTTCTGGTGCTCTCTCTGCTGTTGCATCTTTCGTTGCTTGATCATTTGATGTTGAATCTGCTTCAGCTGCTTCTTTGTCCCTCTCTCCATGCTCCTCTTCACTCCCTCCCATGGCCTCTCCGACTCCAGATCCTAGTGCTGCTGTTGCCTCGTTGCTGGATTTCTCTGGTGGCTTCTCCTGAGTACGGATGCGCACTGGACGTGCGTGTGGTAGCCCAGGGGTGTCACTCAGCATGCGGACATTGGCCATGACTTCGACCACATCATCGTCCATTGTTAGGTCTTCCTCATCATCCTCAACTTCTTCGTCATCGCTGTCATGCTCGCTTTCAAGCTCGCTAAGAACACCTTCCTCCTCCACCACTTCCTCATCATCCTCACTGCTCTCCCCGTCTGCCTCCGATTCTACTGCCCTGCTAAGATCCTTTGCAGCCTTGCGCCCGTTGTGGCCGTAGTGCTTGCACAAGCATACGTGACACCGCACCAGCAGTTCCAGCATGCTGACCAGCAACCTGTTTCTCCTGGCAGTGTGAATGAGCTCGTGTGTTGAAAAAACACGTTCACATTCGGAAGAAGAACATGGCTGAGAGAGGACTTTGAGGGCCAAGTCTCGGAGCAGTGGAAGACTGCACATATGGTTGACATGCCATTCAACTGCTGACATTGTACCACACTTGAATTTTGCCACAGCTGCAATGGCTTTGCTGATTCGCTTGGGAGTGACCATGGGGTCACTCACAAGACTGACCTGAGCATTTTGAAAACCAGAAATCTCTTGCACGATGACATCATGGTCATTCTCAGGCACCAAAGCCTCCACCACCGCCTGCCATGCCTGCAGAGTGTTGGAGTCCTTGGACAAGTCGTTGCCAAAATGCTCCGGGTGCAACCTACGTGCGGTTGCATACAAAGGACAAGCCATGTCCTTTGACCACCTGTGCTCCAGCCTGCCCAAAACAAACTTCACGTGGCTCTCTGCCACCCGACGTGCCTTTTTTCCTTTCTTCTCACATAGGCCTCTCAGCTGCTCAGCACGGTCAAGCAAACCTTTGTATATCTCTCCTGCACCACCACCTGCCTTGTCGGCAACTCTCCGCACCTGCATCAGAGGCAGCAACAAGTCCTTGAGCTGACGCACCTGCTGCCAGAACACCTTCCTCCTGATGATTCTGCGCACCTCACGCTTTCTGCTCCTGAATCCTGCATCCCTTTGTGATCCAACCTTCTTCCACACATCCAACTCCACAAATGTCTCCAGGTGCTCCCTCAGCTCCAACAGCCGCTCAACCATGTCAGACACTGATGCAAAACCTGTATCACAATGGATTTTCAACACCTTCCCACCAGTCTTCTCCTTCAACCAGGTCCCAGGCATGGTGTTGTTTCTGAAGAACGCAATGACCTTCTCACACTGAGAGATAATACCTGCACCCCAAGCACTCTTCCCAACATCCTTCATGATTAGATCAATGTTGTGTGCACAACAGCCCTGAAAAAACACCTTCAGAAACTTCTGCCGTAGCTCGCCGAATGCCTTCTTGTTGACAGAGGCATTGTCACATATGACAGAAACGACTTTGTCCTGACCGACGGCCTCAATGGCAACCTCTATCATGGCTTCCCTGTGGTCGGCATCCCACACTAACCGAGATGCATCCTTGGAGAACAAGTGCACGGATCCCATGGCGTTACAAGCCATGGCGTTGTAGATTGGTCTGACTTGCCGATCTGACCACTCATCAACTGCCAGGCTTGTGCCATAGGTTGACCAGCCCTGCTTCAATGGAGCATCGAACTCCTCCAACTCCTTGTCAAGCTTTGGGAGAAGATCACCACTACTGTGCCACGGCTTGGCAAACGGAATCCTGCTGTTGTTTTCTTGGCTGACTTGATGACCTCCATTAGCACAGGTTCGCGGCAGAAGGAAATGGGGAGGGCACCTATGCACATGCACAATACTGAGCTGGCAGCGGTGGTTATGCATGCGGTCTGAGTGTTCAACCATGGTTGACTGCCTGAACGAGGCAGCCTTGTTCACATCAAACAGCATGACCTCTCCATCCAACCGTGTTGATGCTGGCAGCCTGCTTTGCTTTGCTGCACCCCCTCCCCCCCCGTCCTCCTCATCACTAGAAATCTCCAGGGTAAGGCCAGCCACCTTTGCTTGCTGCTCCCGTTCTCTTTTCTCCCACAACTTCACCCAAATGAAAGGTAGGTCTTTTGTGCCCCACATCTCACCCTCACCTCTGTAAAGCTGAATGTTTTATGGCTGCCATCCTGCTGGTGGTGGTGGAGCCCTTTCCAGTCCGAGCGCATCTCTCGCCGTTGGTGGTGGGTAGGGGAATTTCCCAACGTTGGGGTTGTAACACGCGAAGTGCCCGCAAATACGGTCACATGTCCCGCCATACTCCGTTGCACAAGAGCCGCACTTGAAGCCCGCCTTTTTTGCGTCTGTCGACCGCTTTCGCAGCATCGTGAGAGCTCCTTTGTCAGGAAATCTCCTGTCAGCGGACGATGCTTTGGGGGGTTCCACTTGCTTGCGTCAAAAGCACCAGCTGCAGCAGAACATGCTGGTGTAATGCCTGATGTGGAAGCCTTGTTAGTGACGGTTTCTTGGGAGCTAGCCATGGCAGTGGCTCTGGCTGCGGGCCGCGAAGGCTGCCGCAGCCTGCGGCAACCTTTGCCACCCGCAGCCAAAACGTGTAAGTGTGGAAGCGAGCACACAAGAGAGGCGTACGATGTTACTACAACCGACTTCGATTCAGGGCAATGAACCCGCTGAGACTGATAGCTTCAATGAACCTAGTCAATGGTACAGGATGAAGCGCCTAACCTGGTAGAAAATAATATCTTCGTAGGTGGAGTTGCCACCAGCCAGCAGCCTCCTTACATGGCAGAGAACGAGGGAAATTTTAGCGGCCCGCAGCCACCTTTGCATATCCATAAAATGCGTAATAATATGCATATCCACATGCAAGCCAACATCATTGGTCATTAAGAAGCTTGCATGGTCCAGATGGCATGACGTGGATCCAGTCATGCATGAATCTAGCGCTCACATGCATCGAAGTGAATGCATGTTATAGAGGCTCGTTGTGAAAAAAGCTGGTCTGGTCGTCTTTCCGAGTTTTCCATTTTCTCGTCGCAAAGAATAGTGTTTCGGCTGAACTGGCAGTTCCGACGATCCCGGATGCGCCACACAATAATCTCGACATCGATGTAGCATCGATGCTCATCGATGTACCGATGTCGTTGTAGCCAGCCTACATCGAGCCTCGAAGGCAACACTGGGTCACTTTTATAGTGACATAGGTTAGGAGAAGGTGGACCAAGCGAGCCTTTTCTCGCTCAAATTTGGGACTCGGAGGGCTTTCGCCCCGGCCTGGTTGACTCGCCGGCGAGCTTCGCTCGCCGGCCGACCGGTGGAGCTCGATTAGCGAGTTTCCACCCGTAATAGCTCTGTGAGCTGTTACTCGTGAACTTGGCTAGGCTTTCTTCCATGGCGTTTGACAAACCCAAGGCTAGCTAGCTCTGGACTCAACCATTTCTTGCGTCGTTAGTTGCATTTGAATTGCAACAGTCTCCTGATGGTATCAGAACTACGTTCGACGTGATTCAGTGGCAGATCGGGTCGGCGCCAAGCAAAAACCGGGACGGCTGAGGTGCGCACGGGAGTAGATCCGTGCGGCTGCCGAGAAAGCAGATCGCGCTAGGATCTAGGCGCGTCGAACAAGGTCCCCTAGGCCGCGCACCGAGCGTGGAGGCGGCAGAAGAGGGGGGAGCGAGTGTAGAGGAGGAAAGAGGCAATGGAGAGCGTGTGCACGCGCTGTTCTCACTCATCACGGGTGACAGCGGGGTCTCCCAGCTCAGAAACTCACCGTGCAGGTACAACACGGCCTGGCAGGGATCCTGAGACCAAGAAAAGGTGGTCCCCATCGAGCTTCGGGCTCGCGGCAGAAAACTGGGCCCAAAGTGGGCCCGGGGAATTGCTGCCGAAATTTTCTTTGGCAGCAAAGTGAGGGTAGCAGAGCCTAGACCACCTTCCTAGCTTCACTCTAGCTTGCACGGTACTATGAGCGCAGCGGCATCCGTACCAGGAGGGGCCGGTAGCAACGCCGGAGCTACCGTCGGCGCCAACGCCGGCGCCAGTGCCGACGCCGGCACCACCTCCACGGGGATGACATGGGATGACCTGAGCAAGATTTTGTCCCACAAGGACCTGACGCCTCCGTTGCTTGGCACACATGAGTTTTTGGCATGGAAGGACGTCTTCCTTTCCTGGGCGGCGGAGCACAGGCTTGAGGACTACTACTCGCTCTGCCGCCCAATGCCACTGATGCGCGGGTGCTCTTGCGAGCATTCAACGCCTTGGTTCGTGCGCTTCCAGAGGATCAGCAGTACTCGATCCGTCACTTCCGCTTTGGAGGAAAAGGGGAGGATCCAGCGAATCCGTGCAGTGGAGAGCCCCGACCTCATGATGCGTGACAGCACCTGACCACGCGAAAGGATGAGCAAGGAATGGCCCTAGTCATTGCTCTGCGTGAGAAACTGCGCAACCTTCGTCCCAAGCCAGGCGCACTTGTTGCTGAGTATTGGGACGCGGCCATGGACCTTCGTCGGCGCATCCTTGGTCTTGGCGCATCCTACACCATTCTAGAGTGGCTGGATCTGGTTCTCTTACATCTGGGAGAGCCATACAAAGACTTTCTTCATGGAATTCTTTGGAAGCTGAAAGTCGCCGACATCGAGAGCACAGACTTGGCTGAGGTGTTTGAGGAGCTGCAGAACTACGAAGACATTCTGAGAGGCGAGGCACATGACGATGAGGGTGCAGCAGCGAGTGCGTTTGTGCATCAGGGAGGAGGCACCCTTCTTCCACCGCATCAGCACACTGGTGGGGGAGGCCGTGGAAGCGGTGGGGGCCGAGGCGGACAAGGTGGCGGGGGGCGAGGTCGCGGTCCCGGAGCAGGAAACCGGACCTGCAACTACTGTGGACAGCCGGGTCATTACTGGCGGGCCTGTCCGTCTCTCCAGCGCATCATGACACCACCCACACAGCAGCTACTCTCAGGAGCAGCCCAGCCACCGACGCCGTACGTAAATCCCAGTCCGCACCTGCATCCTCCATCATGGACGACTCCGGCTGTGACTGGAACTCGTGCGCCATCACCCTTCGTGGTGGCAACACTTGGTCCGTCACAGCTGCAGCCTCCCATGTACCCATCAGTGCCAGCTCCATCTCCGCCACTGTACCAGGGATCCTTCTTCATGCCCCCATACGTGAGTGTGCCCGCCCCTGTTCCAGCATGGGCGCAGAGGGTCTACATGGAGACGACCGAGCCACAGCAGCCACTAGCACTGCCACCAGGACCAGGGTGGAGTGCGCCCACACAGCTGCACCCACCTGAGCCGTCAGCCATCCCACAGCGGCCAGGTCAGAAGTTGGGGCACACACATATAACCACATCGCACGCATTACCTATGCATGAATGGTTGTTTGACACCACTGCATCGCATCATATGTCCCGGCATCGCCAGCTGTTCGTCACATTGCATGCCACACCTGATGTTGAGGGTGTTAAGACCGGGTCTGGCAAACTGTTTTCGGTTGAAGATGTGGGAACGATTGCTCTCCAGGCACCGGGTGGGGTGTTGTGGCTGTCTGGTGTGCTGTATGTGCCGCGGCTGAAAGTCAACCTTTTGTCCGGGGGGGCAATTAGAACAACAGGCTAATGTGTCCGCACTAATACAGAAACAGTGTTGCATGCTCTTTCATGCGTCTGGTGCCTTGTTGGCCGATGAACCGCTGCACACTGACATGTTGTACAAATTGACACTGCTTCCCTTTGTCCACTCACAAGTGAACCGACCCCAAGTACACATTGTGACGGGCACTGACTCGGCACACACAGACCTCATTCATCGTCGTCTTGCACACCTCAACACCGAGACAGTTGCTGATCTACCGAAACACACTCCAGCACACGGTCTGCTTCCAGGTGACTGTCCTCACGGCCTCAAAGCGAACACGTGTCTTGAGTGTCACGAAGGAAAGGCACACAGATAGACATTCCCCAGATCAAGCAGTGTGACCACGAGGCCCTTGGCACTGGTACATGCAGATCTGACAGGACCGATACCAGTGCCATCAGTCCAGTATGCGGCACTCTACGTTTTGACCCTCACTGATGATCACAGTCGTTTTCGTTAGGCCTTTTTGCTGAAAAACAAGGCAGATGCCCAGCGTGTGATTGCTGAATGGATCCCATTGGCGGAGAGACAGACAGGTTGTTCACTGCTAAAGCTCCGAACTGACAGAGGAGGAGAGTTTCCTTGTGCACTGACAACGGAACTGAAAACTAGAGGAATCGAACATCAGTCCACAGCTCCCTACACTCCACAGCAAAATGGAGTGGCTGAACGCTGGCACAGAACTCTGGGTGATGCACTGTACACACTGCTGACTGAATCTGGTCTATCTTTTGGCTTTTGGGAGGAGGCTGTGAAATACATCACTTGGGTATGGAACCGCATTCCACAAGGTCCGCTGCCCAAGTCCGTCACACCCTGGGAGCGGTGGTCTAAAGAGAAATCTGACCTGAGGCCGGCCCGGGTGTGGGGCACAATTGCCTGTGTCTGGTTTGCACCACCGCAACGAGACCACAAACTGAGTCCACGCGGTCGATGGTGCATCTTTGTTCGGGTCTCCCACGCCTCCAAGGCGTGGAGGCTTTGGGATCGCACAAACCACTGTTTTGTCGAAAGTCGAGATGCCTCCTTTCTGGAGCACATGCCCTGCAAGATGTTTCGTACACTACGGCATGCTCCCTCCCTATCCTTGCGAGAGCACTACCCAGAGTATGTGAGTGTGCCTGCTTTTATGCCCCCTCCATCACACGATGCGAGTCAGATGGCTCAACCCCCGCAGGACAATGAGATGGACACCCCAGTTCCACAAGACTTACTGTCGTCCGCGGACCTGACCAGCACAGAATCTGGTGGCACCCAGGCACCTCCAGGTCTCAGGCCTCTGACCCCTCCTACTGAGAAAGAAAGTACAAACACACCATCGCCCGAACCAGTGCGTCGAGCCCTGCATGCTCTGCCCGGAGCAGACTACAAACAATTTTACCACACTGTCCACGCGGGAGCCACGGATCACAGTGCAACTGAACCACTAACGCTTACTGAAGCAAGGGGGCATCCAGATGCAGCTGAATGGGAAAAGGCGATGGTGGCTGAACTGAACGCACTACAAGAACATGACATGTACGAGCTAGTGCCCTTACCACCCGGTCGCAAGGCCATTGATGTCAAATGGGTGTTCAAGCTCAAGAGGAGTCTCAAGGGTCTGATTGAGAAGTACAAGGCACTTCTTGTGGCCAAAGGATTTCATCAAATTCCAGGCCAGGATTTCACAGACACGTATGCGCCTGTGGACAAGTACGCCACCAGCCGTGCCCTGCTGGCAGTGGTAGCACGCGAGGACTGGGATATCCATCAGATGGACATAAAAAATGCTTTCTTGAATGGACCACTGGAAGAGGAACTGTATGTAAAACAGCCTGAGGGATTTGAGGACAGAACAGACTCGGTGTGGCTCTTGCTGAAAGCCCTGTATGGCCTCAAGCAAGCACCTCGGTGCTGGAACAAAGAGATCCGTCGCACTCTGGAGAGTGGTAGATTCACACAAAGTATCTGTGATCCCTCACTGTTTCTCCGCTGGGACAATGGTCTGCCAGTGGCTTTGCTGGTCTATGTTGATGATCTGCTTGTCTTGTCCCCCTCACTCACGCTCATTGAACAGGCCAAAGCACTGCTCACAGCCCATTACAAAATGACGGATCCAGGCGGGGCACAAAACTTCCTAGGCATGACCATCTCACGTGACCAAACAGCCCACACCTTGACCCTCCATCAAGGTCGCTTCATCGCCCATCTCACTGAGCGTTTCCATCACTTGGTCCAGCACCTCCCACAGCAGAACACGCCCATGAGCCCCGATGTCTACGCACACCTGTTGGATGCACGCACCACGGACTACGGCCCCGACACAGACCCCACACTTTACCGAGAGATTACCGGCAGTCTTTCATACCTCGCATCCACCACACGTCTAGACATTGCATGTGCAGCCAATGTCCTCGCTCAGTTCAGCCAGCAACCATGCACCACGCACCAAAAGGCACTGCTAAAGCTGTTGCGTTATGTCCTGGACACTTCTGCCCTTGGTCTAGTGTTTTCCCCTGTCGCAGGTCCTGTCCTAGATGGGTACTGCGATAGTGAGTACGCTCGCGATCATGCAGGTCGCAGTCAGGGTGGATATGTGTTCGGTGTGTGGAGGACTGCTGTGTCCTGGCGTTGCGCCAAACAGTCATGTGTGGCGTGCAGCGTGGCAGAAGCAGAGTACATGGCACTGAGTGAGGCCGTATGTGAGGGAATTTGGCTTGCACGTCTGCTTGAGGAATTGGGAGTGCACACACCTGCTGTACCTGTGCATAGTGAAAGTTCTGTAGCACATCGCATTACCGCAAATGATGGTGTGATGCATCCACGCACAAGGCATATCAATGTCGACCATCACTTTGTGCGAGAGGCAGTAGAGGCTGGGATTGTGGAAGTGCGTGCCATCAGTGGCCAGTCGCAAAGCTCTCTCATCCCCCTCTCTCCTTCTCCAACTGCACAACCTCGGCTGCATGCCTGCCGCACTCCCGTCCAAGGGGGCCTGTTGACCTCTCCCTGTATACATTCTTCCATGGTTTGGCCGTGAGTGCGCAGGGCATGCTGGTTCAGAGGCTGGAGGCGACGCACCATGACGGTACGCGATTCCCCAGCTCCGCACGCGTGGTCGTCTCCATCCTGCTCGCATGCTCCGTCGCCTCCTCTCCAGAACTTGCCATCATCCTCTTCTCATGTCATACTAATCTGTGGCACTTAGGTGGAAGCGGCATAGTTTAGATCTTGCGCTGCCTCACCTACTTGTGACCTTGCTTTATGTTTGTGGGTAGGGAAACATTAGGTCACTTCTATAGTGACATAGGTTAGGAGAAGGTGGGCCGAGTGAGCCTTTGCTTGCTCAAATTTGGGGCTCGGAGGGCTTTTGCCCCGGCCTGGTTGACTCACCGGAGAGCTTCGCTCACCGGCCGACGGGTGGAGCTCGATTAGCGAGCTTCCACGCGTAACAGCTCTGTGAGCTGTTACTCGTGAACTTGGCTAGGGTTTCTTCCATGGCGTTTGACAAACCCCAGGCTAGCTAGCTCAAGACTCAAGCATTTCTTGCACCGTAAGTTGCATTTGACTCTCAACAGTCTCCTGAGCGACGTCGACCAGAGGTGTGAGTGAGCCGTAATAGTAGCAGCAGCTGCAACAGCAACGGCTGCAGCAGCAGCAGCAGTAGTAGTGTCAAACACAGCTGCAACAGCAAGGAGCAGCAGTAGTGGCAGCAGCAGACACCCAAGAGGGAGAGGAAGGAGACAGGAGCACCATTTGTAGCTTCTGCCCCGTCCTCGCACCTTTCTCGAAGGCACACGGACGAGGAGGAGATGTAGGCACAAATTGTGTCAGCCACCCACTTCCCTACGCCTGACTGCACCGGACTCAAACAGACATAAAAATTTGCATGCATAGACTCATTGGAAAGCTTACGTCATAAGCTTTCCATAGCCACCATACTCAGCTTGTTTAGTGGTCTGTAGCCTCCAGCATTGATTGTCCGCATCGCAGATCCAGATTTTTCCAACATTTCGAGCTGAGCACAGAATGAGGTCGTCTTGGTACTTTTTTTCACCTTTTCAAGCCAAGACTTTCACCACTGCATTCAGCACAGTCAGGCGCACCTGTGTTCCAAATTTCCCTTAATTTGGATAAACGTTTCTTAAGTGCTAACATTTTGAAATTTAAAATTTGAGCACTTCGTCAAATTTCTGGACTGGATGTCAATTTTTGCCACTACCCTATATCAGCAAGAGACGCAATCAGATTTGAGATCGGACCACTTTCAAAATCCAGCTCTTAACTAAGGTGAGATTGCGCACCAACCCAGCGTGGGAGCAGCAACAGCAACAATACCTGCGATGGCAACAGAAACAGCGACAGTAGCAGCAGCGGCAGTAGCAAGAGCAGCAACAGTAGCCGAAGCGGCACCAGATGCGTCAACAGCCTCAGCAGCAGCGACAATGCCCAGCCAGGACAATGCCGTCGACACGCATGATAGCTCTACAGACCCGTCCGTTGCAGATCCCATAGCGGATCTGTAGGGTCAGGTCGATCACTTGCGCCAGATGCTTGCTGCAACCAGCACAAACCAGACTATCCTCCCCGGACAACATGGTCCTGCTTTGACCACGGCAGCACAAACAACATTGCAGCAGCAGGTGTAGCAATAGCAGCAGACAACTACTAGCATCCTAGGCACTGGAGCGGCCGGCCCCTCTCGGCACAAGGACTTCGAGTCCCCTCCTCCTACCCTCATCGGAGATGAGCAATTCCGGTCTTGGGAACTGCTCTACCATATCTGGGCACAGAGGGAGGGCCTGTGGCTGTACTACAACCTTGCGCATGAGGAAGTCATCCTGGAGCAGGCGCTTGAGGCGGGCCGCGCCGTCCGCGCACTCATACTCGCTGCACCCGATGCTGACCGTATCGCCCTGGAGTCATTACTCGGTGACGCCACTGACAACACCAGTGTTGACCCCTGGCAGGCTTGGGACAGGTTGATGTGGTCGTATCATGCCTCCGGCCAGGCAGCTGTCAGCTGCATCCTGAAGGAGTTTAGCTCCCTTCACATGAGGGAGTCCGAGTCATTTACCACCTACTGGCGGCGTGCACAGGACATCCTGCGCCGGCTCAAGACAGCCGCACCTCCCCCGCTTGCTGCCCTCCTCACCATCAAGAATGGTGCCACTCGTGAGTTTGCGGAATCTTCGCCCCCTATGGCCTACCTATCCTCAAGGCGTTGGTGGCCCAGGGCACTTTGATGACCTGGGCGTATGACCTCTTCCTCAGTGTGGAGAAAGCACACAGGGGCACACAGCTTCAGCGTGGTGGCTCTTCTGCCACTATGGCTTCCACCTCCTGCGGCTCCTCCACCCCTTCCCCAGGCACTTCCTCCTCCGACAGTGCCAATGACAAAGGAAAGAATGGCGGGAAGGGCAAGAGCAAGGGGCAGCAATCTTCCTCTGGTGGCACTATCTTGACGTGCCACAACTATGGCCAGACGGGGCACGGGTGGTGCACGTACCCCATCCCTACAGATGAGGCCCGCATTGTTGTTGCCTTGCGCCATCAGCATGAGTGCCACCTTGGCACTTCCGTTGCTACCACAGGCCCTCCCTTCTCCCCTAGCAGCACTGTGCCACCACCTACTCCACCCTGCAGCCGGCTCCTCAGCCTTGACTGCAGCTTCCGCTGTCCCTTCTCCATCCGTAACAGCAGCAGCAGTATATTCCGTCGCAGCCACAGTCATATGGAATACTGTTGTAGCAGTAGTAGTACGTTGTGGCGTAGCTGGTGTAGTATCCATAGCCTCCGTTCCAATAGAGCTCGTATCCCCCGTCCGAAGCTATGACACCGCAATCTGTGGCGCCCGTCGACTCCGTCGCTTGGATCTGCCAGCTGCAGAGCTTCATCACCACGCAACTCAGCATCACGCCTCCTCCCGAGGGAAGTACAAGCTGTGTGACTACTAGCCGAGAGGTCTCCCGCTGCCAAACAGAGACCGACTTCCAAGGAGACCTCAAGAAAGCTGCCTGACGCCCTTCGGGACTGTATTTGGATGACATCGCCTGGTTTGATGATGGCATGATCGTCTCGCCTCTGTCCCGTCTGCTCAGCTTGCGACCTCTGTCTCCCTTCTTGCGTCCTATTTCATCCCTCATTGTAATGTCACGGCCTCGGTCCATGACCCCGATGGCACCTGGATCATCGACTCTGAGGCTACGCATCACATGATGTTCTCTCGCCAGGTATTCAACATGCTTGGTTCCATTGGAAATATTCACAGTGTCCGGACAGGGTCTGGGAAGATCTTGTTGGTCTATGGTGTTGGCACCATTTGTTTTTGTGGTCAGTTTGGTCACATCTTCGTGACTGATGTGCTGTATGTGCCGGGTTAGGAACTCTGTCTCTTGTTTATAATGACTCTCGACCTCATGAGCATGGACGTCTGTCACTCTTATGGCATTGGCACTGTCTCCCTTTGCCCGTCCGGTCAAGTCATGTTCCGTGCTGTTTGTCATGACAACCTTTGGCACGTCACTCAACTTCCTTCATGTGTGCTCCCTCCCTCATCCGACACTGCACATGTGTTTGTCACCAGTGTTCTTTCCTCCCAGCACGTGCACCTCCTTCACCGACCCCTTTGCCACGTACACATTGTGGTGCTATCAGCGTGCTGATCTTTGGTCTGCTCGTGTCTGGGGATGCGTCGTTAGCGTCTGGCTCACCGAGGACCAGCGGGATGGCAAGGTTGTCTGTCACGGTCGTCCCTGTACCTTCGTCGGTGTCTCACGTCAGTCCAAGGCCTGGCGCTTCTGGGACCCAGTCCGGCATCGCGTTGTTGAATCCTACAATGCCCTGTTCTTTGAGGACCGTTTCCCTCATGACCTCCCTCATGTCCGGTCTACCTCTCCTCTGCTTCCGTCGTTGTCGTCTCATGATGGAGATACTTGTAACGCAGCCCCTTCGGCTCTAGAGGCACAGGTTGTTCCACCTGCATCCACACCCTCGACAGCGAGTGACCCAGATGCTCCTCCCTCGCCATCCACCTCGCCGTCCAATTCCCCTACACGCATTACCATGAAACCGTGGAAGACAGAGTCCTCCGCTGAGTCCTCAACCCAGCCTAACCTCTTGGCTGACTTCCTTCCGGCCTTCGATGCACCCAACCCTGTGGATCCGCCCGTCTCTAGCGGTTCCCCGACATCGGACCATGCGCCTACCCCCGCCTTGCCACCTTGTCCTCGTCGGGCTCCCTCTTCCGTCACTGGCACCCCGGTGTAGCAGGTCTATACCCGTTCTCCTGGTGGCGTTCTATGGCCCCGTAAGCCAGCGCCGCCCCCGGGTCCTCACACCAGAGCTCTTCGGCCTACCTCCAACACACCCGTTGACACACATTCCTCCCCTCACACTATTGTGAGTGGTGAGCCCGGCATCAAGGTCCTTGGCCTAACCCCTTGGCCTCGTCACTCAGGAAATTGACCCAGGCTCGGCCCTTAGCTATGCACTCATCTCCCAGGAGCATCGCCGTGTGGTCTGCGCCACCCTGGCCCGGACTCCTACAAGACTTTGCACTGCTCGCTTGCTGACGACATGGCCTTCCCCACTGGCACCTGACCCACAAAGCCTACGTGAGGCCTATGCTACTCCCAATACAGACCAATGGGAGGCTACATGTTGGGAGGAGCTCGTTGCTATCAATGACCATACAGTGTACGAGCTCGTGGAACCCCCCCTGGCCACAAGGCGATAGGGACAAAGAGGGTTTTTCGTTGAAAGTGGAAGCCATATTTGCACCCTGGACAAGTACAAGGCCCGGCTCACCGCCAAGGGCTTCTCCCAGGTTGCTGGAGTTGATTACGACAAGGTCTTTGCCCCGGTTGGCCGTTTCACCACCAGCCAAGCATTTTTTAGCCTAGTCGCACAACATGGTTATGAGCTCCACTAGATGGACGTGAGCAATGCCTTTCTTCACGGTGCTCTTGATGGTGAGGAGCTCTTCATGACCCAACCCCCTGGCTTTGAGGATGGGACGAGCCGAGTCTGGCGAATGCGGAAGGCCCTATATGGCCTTAAGCAGTCTCCTTGGTGCTAGAACATCGAGATCAGTCGCACCCTTCTGAAGGGCAGATTTCTCTACAGCACTACAAACCTGGCACTCTTTATCACTCCTCCTACAACTCCCTTTGCTGAATTCATCTTCTACATGGACGACCTACTCATCGTGTCTCCCAACCTTGCCGTTGTCGAGCAGGTGAAGGAGTTACTTAAGGCGACTTACAAGATGAAGGATCTCGGGCCGGCACAGGTGTTTCTTGGCATGGAGACTGAGTGAAATCCCACGCACGACATCATCCATACGTTCAGACTCTCACTCACCACTTTGCCAATTGTGTACGTGGCTTTGGGCACTTGTGCATGTGAGAATATGTGGCTGCTTTGTTTATTGGGTGAGTTGTGTCAGCCTGTGTCGTCCATCACCTTGCGTTGTGACAACGAGACTGCCACTGCAATTTCCGACAACGATGGTGTCCACCATGCACGTACGAAGCACATCAATGTTGAGTATCATTGCGTGCATTCCTTGTTGCATAAGGGAAATGTTCACATCGTGTGGGTCGAGACTGTGAAGCAGTTGGCTGAATTCTTCACCAAGACCCTAAAGCGCAACGCGTTCAGGAAGACTGTGAGTATAGTCGGGTTGCTGCCCTGAAAGCGTTGGGTGTGACTCTTCTGCCTGCAGGGGTTCTCATCGCTCATCCTCGTCGCACATGTTATCCGTCTCTTCTCGTTCTTACAGTGAGTGTTGGGTCGGGGAGAATGGAGGAGCGTCACTTCTACATGCTCATGTTCACTGAAGCCTTTAGATCATGGAGGAAAGTTATTGTTTTCTTTGTGCACTGCCTCATTGACTCCTATTGTGACCTCTCGGCTGGTTTACATGCTCGTGCAGACGATTGACTAGATGGACGCTGAAGCCGACGGGGCGCTGCTCGGTGGAGTAGACATGTCGCCGTGCAGCCAAGAATGTGGTTCTCCTTCTCCTCATGCTTCTGATACTGTACCCTCGTACGACAATTTCCATTGGCAGCTACCCTTAGCTGTCACGTCATCTGTAGTCGTAGTTGGCTCTCTGAAATAGTATAGTTGACGCCTGAATTCGGGCAGCCGTAACTCCTCATAGTTATTGTTCTTGCTGAATCTGACTGCACCACTGCGTTCGCATTGTGGCTATTTTGGTATGTTCTAGTTTTTAGGCAAAACGGACAACGTCCGGGTTTTGGGCTGTCTGATGACTGGTAGGGCTCACCTAGGAATTCCTGCCAGACATGATAATGCTAGGATTTTCCTGGTTGGCTGGTTTTCTGAGGAACAAGCCTCACAGACCTGAGGTGAGGCTAGAACTGAGAGGGGTCACAGTTAGTTGCTCATTCTTCATTCCTAATCAGTTATTGCTTCATTCCAGTTGCTTTCTAGCGCTAACTCTGGCGTGTACACTTCTGAGTAACAAACAAGAGCTCTCAGACTTAGACTCTAGTACAACAAAATAAGGGGGCAGACAAAGCAACAAGCGTGGGTTCCCGCACGCTGCATCAACAATGCCACTGCCCAAACCTGAGCACTAGCTAGTTCCTTTTCTCCCCACTCCAGACGCAGGAGGACATGCAGCAGTAGCAGGCGATGGAGGTGGCCACCCTTGAGGAGATTCTTACCATGCTACAAAGGATGCAGCAGCGTTCACCAGCCGTAACTGGAGTACCACATCAGTATGTTGAGCAGTAGGGTGTGCACTAGGTGGGCATGCAGCAGTAGTTGCTGATTGGAGACGACAACAATAGTGACAAGAGCGATGTCCAACAGCAGCAGTTACGAGGACCTCGAGTGCCCGGTCGCCATGCTTCTTGCCTCCGGCATCGAGAGGCCGTAGAGGGGATGAGTCATCTCCCGTTGGGTCAGTGGACCACTCTCGCACAGGATTATGGGTTGTCTGTGCGTTCATTCTCGCAACAGCACTCTCTCAACGTGTTTTTCAGTGGGCTTCGAATTCCTTGTGTGCTCGAGCATGCCCCTGAGGTCACCCTTTCCGCTGGTTGGTGCCCAAAGGAATTCAAGACCCCACCACCACGCTACGATAGTGATGTTGGGTTCAAAGCCTGGGAGACCCTGTTCCATGTGGGGGAGTTTGGCCATATTACTTCAGCTCGTATCAGACAGCAGACCCCCACCAGGCCCAGGTTATAGCAAGAGCCATGCGTGGCTTGCTCTACGTCGTGCCTCAGGATGTTGTTGTCGACTTCTGCCCATTCCTGGGGGCTTGTACATGCTACAGGCACTTGAGGAGAACCTCGCGGTGGTTGGGAGTTGGTCCTAACCTTGCTGGGAGTCAATATCCATGCAACAATGATGGTGCGTCTCTGGGAGTTCGGCTCCCTTCGACAGGGTTACTCTGAGCCGGTTGTAGCCTACTAGCAGCAAGCCATGCGTATCTACACTTGTCGCGATACCGTCGACGGCTCCTAGTTGTGGGCCCTACACACCATCATGGTCAGGGCCCACATGGATTTTGTCAACATGTTCACCTACTTCAACCATACGATTCTCACTGAGCTATTAGCCTCATTGGAGCTCCTCCCTTGGGCGCATCAGTACTACCTGCAATGGAGGGGCGCACGTGAGGTTGTCCATGCCCATCAGGCCAGTCCACTGATTGTCATGACAACCGTCTCACCAATGGCACCTCCCCTCCTCACTACCTCATCCTCACCGTTTTCTCTGTCACCCTCCTCCCAGGGTGTGGCCACTGCTACATAAGGAGAAGGTGGGAAAATAGAGCCATGATAAGGGATGGCGGCAGCAGCTTCTTTGATAACAGTCTGATTGTGGGAGTGGATGTTCAGACCATTGCTACAACTGTGGGAGCACAAATTGCTACACAGGTGCATACAACCCCTCAAATGGACGCGGAGCATGCAAGGCCTTCAGGCCCCACATACTGAGCGGACGGTTATCTCCAATGCCGCCCAGGCCAACCGCGCGACCACGACAGCAGTTGGCCCTCCACCCGCCTCCGCTGATGCGGATACCGAAGACCCTCACAACCGCATCATGAGGGAGCTTTTTCATTTTCTGGCGGTTCATACTGAAGGAGGTGCGAGTGTGTCCACACAACCGTGTGGTCCACAGAATGCTTGTACTATTGCGTTTGTGGCCCATAATGATGCGTGACGGGGAGCGTCGAGTGCATGTGATGACTTCTGGCCTGACTGTACAGTGTAATTGGACGAGTCCCAGATTCGTGCTGTCCGTCGTGACTTCGTCTTCCATGTTGAGCATTGGTAGCTGCAGAGTGTTCTGTGGCCCATTGCTATGTGTCGACGACGGGTTATGAGGCGAATGGTACGTGGATCATTGACTCTGGTGTCACTCACCACATGACCTGTTGTCACGTTGACTTTGTAGTCCTCGTACCTGTTGTGTCTGTTCAAATGGTTCGCATAGGATCTAGTCATTTTTGCGAGTCAAGGGTGTTGGGGCCGTGCGCTTTGATGGTCCGTCTGGACCCCTGTACATCTTTGGTGTGCTCTACCTGCTGGAGCTCAGCTTGCTGTCTTTTCGTGCCTGCACTCGAATGGGTCTCTCTGTTGAGCCCTCTGCTGATGCTGCCACTATTTTCACCTGTGATACTCATGTTGTTGTCCTCCGTGTGTCTGTTGTTGATTACTTGTACCACATCAATCGCTGCCCTCCCTCTGTGCCTCCTTCCTCATCCTTGGCGTGTTCTCCCCTGAGCACAAGCGCTTGTTGCATCGCTGCCTCTGTCACGTGAGCTCGGACACGGTGTCCAAGCTCATCCGGGCACAATCCGTCCTCCATCTTGACGCGTCTTCCTTTGAGAATTCCTCCAGGACCAAATGCCTCTGGTGCGTTGATGATAAGATGCATCAATGCACTTACCCTGACTCTACCTCATGGACACTGCTTCCATTGGAGTTGGTGCACTCAGACCTCCTCGGTCCATTCCCAGTCGAGTCCCTCTCAGATCGGGGTCGCTATGTATTCACCCTGACTGATGACTTCACCCTGATGCAACGGGTCTACAACCTTTGCTACAAGAGCGCCGCCACCGTGGCAGTCCGCCTATGGCTGGTGATGGCTCAGCGCCAGTCTCGTCACACCCTTCACACGTTTTGCTCAGATAATGGTGGCAAGTTCTTAGGGGAGATGGATGTATTCTTTGCTCAGCATGGTATCCTTCACCAGCCCTCTACACCCGCTACACCGTAGCAAAAAAGTGTGTTTGAGCATTGAAACCACACCATGGAGGATACAATCTGCACCATATAGTCTGAGTGCATTCTTTCGGGATCCTTTGCATTTAAGGGCTTCCCTTACGTGACGTGGAACTGCCTGTTGCATAGTCCTCTTCCGGACCATGTCTGACCGTAGAGCTATGGTTCGGCCATCGGGCCAATCTCCATCTTGCTCGCGTTTGGGGATCCCTCGCTTGCGTCTGGTACACCGAGGACCAGAAGGTTTCCAAGGTCTCACCTCAGGGTCACATGTGTGCCTTGCTCGGCATCTCCCCACAGTTGAAGGCGTGGCACTTTTAGGAACCCGCTCGCCATTGCATTGTTGAGTCTTGAAATGCTCTCTTCTATGAGTATCTCACCTACCGCAACCTATCCAAGATTCTGTCGCTCACCGCCGACCATATTCCCACCTGCGTGGCTTCTCGGCAGATGGGGAAGTTTCGTCCTATAGAGGGCTCCGTCAGGGCCTCCTCACCTGTGGCCCGGTCTTTGGCTGCTGAAAATCTGGCCATCATGGTTGTAGGTCCGGTAGTCTCATCCGTCCTCGCTGACACACCTGATTCCATTCCAGCATCAGTCCCCTCCAGCACACCTAATCATGTGCCAGTGTCCTTCCCCTCTAGCACAGCTGATCCCGTGCCAGTGCCAGTACTCTGTGGCAAACCTCATCCCGTGTCAGTGCCATTTCCCTCTGGCACACGTGATCCCACGATGGTGACAGCATCCCCAGTAATACCTACTCATTTTCCTGCACCTTGTCATCCTACTTGCAAGCCGGCACCTGTCCATGTTCCTCCTGTCCACGTTACCTTCGACTTCCGAATTGAGGGGATCAAGTCGGAGTCGCCAAGTCGGTCCAAGATGACTTGGACGTCGACTCGATTTGTCCCCTACAAGCCGAGATCAGTGTTCACCCCTTCAGTCACAAGATACTTGAGAACTTTAGAACCGGACCTTTTTTCTCTGGGGGCGGGCTCAAATCTCACTGTGCCTGGCAAGAAATCAACGCATGATGTGCTTCTCCATGCTAGATTTTTTATCCTTGCAGCGTCAATTCATTGGTGAAATGCATTACACGCAATATATGACAGCAATACTTGGCTAACACCCAAGCATTGGTCCTACATGGGAGCTATGAAAGGGTCATGTGCGCTTTAATCATGGGTGGTGCAAGTACATTCTGTATTAGCCTGGTGCTCTTGTCTTGCTGCATAGAACAAATCAATCGCAAGCCTTCGTACACGTCACAAAAGAGATCATGTTTTTGACATGTGGCAAGGGTTTGAAAAAAAACTGGGTAGCAGTTTGAGAAACCTGCATGTGGTGCATCCACCGTCGATCTTACAAGGAGCCCACATGCTGGCATATCCTTTCCATGCATTTGACCAACAAAAATTCACTCCGTCCCACTCAACCATCATGGCTGGGAGGGGTAAGCACCCCTTGTGCACAAGTGGTTGCCTCATCTAAGCTCCCTGTCCCATCCGGGGACTTCCTCGTCTGGGTGCTCAGCAATCCATACCTATGCAGGCATGCTACCCCAGGCTTCAGTGTGGAGCATGCGGCGTCATCAAGGCAGGTGGTTCAGACCGCATGCGCGGTCATGTTGGAGCAACTGTACACAACATCGTGAACTGCAAGTACCCTCCTACTGCTGCCCAGGCCATGCTCAGCCTCCCGCCTCTGGCTAGCCCTCTAGACGCCATTGTTCCATATGATGAGATTATGTACAATCACCAGGGATAAGCATGGGGGACAAAGGACCAGCCCTTGGACTGGCAAGCCCTGGTCCGAGAGCGGAAGCGACAGGAGGCAAGAGCAGCGGTGGGTGTGGGTGGAGTTACCCGATAAAGCTGAAAGAAGCTACCCGACAGATGCGGTTGACAACCCTACCAGCAGAACACCCGCCACCACTCCTGACTCACTGTGCAGCTCCACTCCCATTTCAGCTTCCTCTCTCAACATGGCACGGTAATGCACGATGCGCGAGCACATCGCCAAGGCTACCAATGCTCAGTGTCATAAGAAGACCGTGCAAATCATGGCAAGAAACGCTCTCGCAATTTCTTTCTGTCAAGATCCCACCATCTTTGAGATTGTGGAAGATGCAGGGCGCACAATCCCGGCCTTCAGGCTTCCTAGCAGAGACAGTGTCACTGACGTCATCCTTCTCGCGCTGGATGTTGAGCTTGAGGAGATGTGTGAACCGAGGGGCGTCTGGCGTGACAGTCACACACCGAGACCTTGGGATAAACCTCCCAAACCTTGAACCCTTCGTGTGTGGACCAACCCTTGAGATGCCGCGCGACCCTCTCCTAGCAGCAAAACCGCTACTAGTGATCGAGGTTCCCGCCGTGCGACTCTCCCGGCTACGTTTGCACCAAGGTGCACTGCGGAAGACTTGTAGGATCGAATAGACGTGTGCAAGAAAATGCTTGGAAGACAAGGAGAGTTGGGCAAGAAACAAATGCTTAGACTTGATGGAATAGTACAAGGAAATGTACAAGCCTCTGGGTAAGATTGGCATGCCTAGAACAATCCCTAGGCTTCCTTATGTACTAGTCCATATGAGCCAGCCGATAGCCCCTCGGTGCTTCGAAGCCCTCTGCTGAGGTATGACTGAGTTATGGCCGTTTGAGTGCCCTACGCGTGACTGCCGCTGGCAGCACTACCAGCGGGGGTCATGGCCGCCCGAAGCACCCTTGCCTACGAATGCAGCTCTAGCCGCCATCCCAAAGCACCCATGGACCCCAATGATCCTTGCCTCATTGGATAAGCGTCCATCCAGGGGTGCTTTGGCTGCAGTGGGTGAGAAAGTCACTCCGCCGTGCTCGGGGTCGAACCGGTACGTCTCCTGTTTTCTGGAGGTGCGTCTGCCACCATTGCACGGAAGTAGCTTTCTTGTCCCTCCACCGAATGACCCGGTTCTTGGGTTGATTTTGCACGGCATTTCACGTAGAATACAATGGGAGCATCAAACATGCATCTGAAACCAGCATGATGACGTAATCACTGCCTTGACTGACGGCTCCCATAACAAGATGGAGGCTCCTGTTTGCAGCGGATGGGGCATTTTTGGGGTAAGCATAGGAGTGGACAAGTGGGCTGACATCTAAATCAGGCCAATTTACTCGGACATGGCAGTCATCGCCGAGGGCGTGGCTCATCGTTTCTTGTGAGATACTAGTGGTTTCATCCGTGATGCCAACCACTTGTCAGCGGCCATCGACAGTGCCATTGCTAAAGTTGGTACTGACAAGGTGGTGATGGTCATAATGGATAACGCCTCCACCAACGAAAAAGCCTACTTGGAGCTGAAGGATAAGTATCCGTCTGTGTTCTTCACCCATTTTGTTGCACATTCCTTGTACCTGGTTTTGAAGGATGTTTCTAAGACAGAGTAGGGAGCGGCTCTGATTGCCAAGGCTGAGAGAATTGTTTCATTCTTCAGCAACAAAGACTTCTGAAGATCCTGGCTGAATACCAAGGGAGGGAAGATGCTTCTGCAAGCAGTTGCTACTTGTTTTGCATCCATGCATAAGATGTTGGAGCGCCTATTGCAAATGCGTGATATTCTGGTGAACATGGTCAAATCCTCCACATGGTCAGAGTTAAGAACTGTGGGCAAGGATTCAAGATGGAAGGCTAAGAAAAAGGAGGTACAGCAGCTGGTCAGGATGGGAGTCTTTTGGGTTCAGGTGAAGGCCATGGCGAAGCTGATGTTCCTCATTGACCTTGCTCTGCAAAAGGCTGATGGTACAGGTGGCACTGCTGGAATGATGTTTGAGACTTTGCTGGATACATCTGAGTCTTTGAACAAGCTTGCTGTGTCTCGGGGAAGCTGTCGTGCTGCATGTAGTTTGTAGTGGGTGAAATTTGTCCTTGAGCGCCTGAGCATGCGTTGGACCAATCGGATGTCGTGCCCAATCTTTGCCAAAGCACGTCATTGCCACCCGCAGCATTTCAGCCACAAATTGGATGGCGATGAGAAGATGATTGAGGCCTGGAACACTGTCCTGAATGTGATCGTGCCAGACAGTCAGCAGCAGGACATGTTGTGCACTAAGTTGGAGGGGTTTGAGAATAGACGAATGACTCCCGAAGAGGAACCTGCAAAGGCACGGGACGTGCAACGAGCTAAGGAAGCTACACAACAGTTTTTGGTTGGTGAGCTGCCAAAATACAAGAGGCATGCTCGCCACATGAAAGGCCTCCCAACACTGAGAGCCTTTGCCATGAGGCTCTTGGCGCAGCCATGTAGTGGTTCTGACAATGAGCGCGTGTTCAGCAAAAACAAGTTGATCCAGGCCGCACGAAGCAACACATTGAAGGTTGAAACCCTGGAGATTCTGGTGCATGTCAAGGTGCACCTGACAAGAATATACGGCAACAAAGGGGCAAACAAGCTGTTAGCTAATATTAAGCAGGCCATGGAGTGGGAGGCTCGTGACAACGACAGTGAAGCAGATGGCTAGGTCGAGCTAGACAAGAAGGGTGATTGGGTCTGGGATCCACTCTTTGCAGAAACAGCAGATGTGGATGACTCAGAGGTGGCCGAGGTAAGAGCCAGTTTGGCAGGGGAGGAAGAAGGATGCAACAAAGAGGATGAGGACAATGAGGCAGAGGATGACGAGAGTGATTAGATGGAGGAAGATGGAGGAGGAGAGAGCAGTGAGAACAAAGAGGATAGAGAAGAAGAGGAGGAGGAGGATGTGAGGCAGACTTTGAGGAAGGGAGTATGCAAGAGGAAGGCTGTTGAGGTGACATCTCGCTTAGCAGGGGGAAATGCAACATCAGGACTGACTTTGAATGGTGCAGCAGTGGGATCATCTATAGCAGCAGGTTCTGCACTTGCAAGAAGTACAACTGCAGGTGCAATGGGTTCAGCTACAGCTAGTGCTACAGCTGAAGCTTGTATCAGAGGTTCTGCTGCAGCTACTGCGGCAGATGTAGGTGCCAAGAGCACAGAAAGCCCTAAGAAGATGTGCAAGGGAGGTTTGTTTTGCTTTCATGTACTTGTGCTTTCATGTGCTGTGCAATGTACAATCTTTCATTCCAGATTCAGTCCCCTGTCCATTTCCAGTTCTGTTAGTGCGCCATGTCCATGACATTCCTTGACAACCTCTGACTTGCTTGATGTGATAGAGAAGTCCACCTAAGTTAGCTCATGTAATAGTTGTCCTACACATGAGTGAACGTTTCAGCTTCAGCTCAATGGTATGGTCAATGCATGTATGGTGCCGTTTCAGAAGAAGAACAACCAATGCAGAAAAAAATGTTTAAGACCAAATGGTCCAAGATGAAAGTGAACCTTGACTTGGATAAGCAATGCAGCTACTCGGTTGTGACTGAATCTTAGCCTTGGAATTGGCCTTGTTTGCACTGTTTGAAACCCCGAATTGGATAGGCAAAGTCAGCTTGGAGACGTATGCCAGGTCGACTTAGTGTGGACTTGGCGACTGCACGTTGACTTCGACTTTGAAAGGGTAACATGGCCTCCTGCACTCTCTTCTCTTCTGTACAATTCCACAGCCCCTGTGACTGAGGCCCAGTAGCTTGCTTCACAGCCTGAGGTGAGCACCTCAGCACCGGGCTATTCCCGCTGGCCAGGTGGACGTCTCTGGCCACTGGCCTCTAGAGCTCAGCTGACTGCTGACTCAGCACCTAGACGCTCGACTTGTAGTGTTTAGAGTGGCACGCCTGGCACGAGGGCCCTTGGCCCGAGTATCTAGGCGAACTACACTGAGGTGCACCAAGAGTGTCCTATCTGCCACCAGTTGGTTTCCCAAGAGTTCTCAATTACTTGCAATGCCGCAACCAACCTTGTCATGGTCAGACCAAGTTTGGAGGCGTGTGTCTTAGCCACCCCGAGCTCTTCCGGGATCTAGGCACATAGAAGGAGGCACTCTCGGCTTAGGATGTAGAGTTGTGTTGTGTTGCTTGTGAGGATGAATTGAGAGCCATCCATGAGCACGGTGTCTATGAGCTTGTCGACCACCCGCGGAAGACTTTACATGCCAATTGGGTCTTTTGCAAGAAGGTGAAGCATGATGGCACACCAGATTGCTACAAGGCTCGCGTGACGGCTAAGGGATTCTCACAGGTTGAGGGTGTGGACTTCAGTGACACCTTCGCACCCGTTAGCCACATGACCACCAATCATGCTCTGTTCGGTGTTACTGCTCACCATGACTAGGAGATACACCAGATGGATGTGAACAACGTGTTCCTCCATGGCACTTTAGAGGAGGAGATCTACATGGTCCAGCCACCTAGTTTTGAGGTCAGTGACAAGGTCCATCACTTGTGCAAGGCCTTGTACAGTCACCCAAGTGTTGGAACCAGGATATCACCGGTACACTGATACGTGCTGATTACGTGCAGATTGACCCCGACCCGTCTCTCTTTCTCAAATGAACAGCTTAGAGCTTCACTGCCATCCTGATCTATGTGGACGACCTCTTGATTGCGTCTGCTTCTATGGATGCCGTGAATTAAGCCAAGGCAGTCCTTCACGCTGCATACAGGATGAAGGATCTTGGTCTTACAATTGTGTTTCTCAGGATGGAGAGTGTACGTAATCATCAGTGGCCCACTCTTACTGTACCGGGCAAATTTCGCCCGCATTGCAGGGGAGCATTTTTCTGACCTCCTGGGTACGATTCCCAGAGCCTCCACCCCCATCACAGCTGACGGATAGGATGCTCTGAAGGTGGATGATCCAGCACAACTAAGGGAGACTGGACTTGACCGTGTACTTGTGCCTCATTGGCTCTTTGACGTACTTGGCCACTACCACAAGACCCAACATTGCCTTCACTGTCCACCTCCTTACATAGTTTTTGCAGTGTCCTTGGGTAGGGACCCCTCATGTGGCTGTGCAAGTGGTACAGTTCGTGGTCTCTAAACCGCACCTTTTATTTTGATGGTTGTGTTATGTGGTAGTCGATGGCTACAGAGATAGTGACTGGGTGTGGAGCCCTGATGATTGAGGTCGGACAGGCTTCGTGTTTGTCCTGGGTGGAACTGTTGTATCGTGGCACAACGGCAAGTAGGACTGCATTGCATGTAGCTCATCATTGGCTGGGTATGTTGCACTGGGGGCTGGGGCTGCCGAGGTGGTGTGGCTGTAGCATCTATTTTGTGACTTGTGTCAGTTTGTGCCTGATATCATTTTACCTGTTACAACCAGATTGCTCTTGCCAATGCAGAGAACTCTCACATATTTCATGCATGCACAAATCACAGTGTTGTTGAGTATCACTTTGTGCATGATCTTGTAATGTGACAGGTGATCTCCATCATCTCAGTCGGCATGGACATGCCACGTGCTGACTTCCTGACCAAGGCACTGACGGGCGAAAAAATCATGGTGGCCCTTTGTTCGCTCGGACTTCGCACCGTACGTGAGAGTGGCTGAGAGTGGGGTGTGTGTGTATGGATTGTTGAGAATCTTCTTACGCACTTGTATCAGTTATGCACATGTATGGACATGGATACCATCGGGTCATGGGGGAGTGTTTTGATATGAGTCGTCTCTGTCTGACTATATAACTTACTATGACCACTCGGTTGTGTCAAGCTGGCGCCAGAGCACCGGCGGATAGTGGCTCCGTCCACAAGCAGCTGCCAGAAAGCTGCCACGGCGTCCCAAGTACTTTCTGGAGTGCTTTGCGGTTATTCTATAGCCGCTAGAATTTTCTTGGTGGACTGGATCTTGAGCCCAAATTTCATGTTTTGCATTATGTGTCAACGTATTGTTGCCGAACCTGTGCGTGTGACCAGTCGTAGCGTCCGGCTCAAGATTTTGCATTTGTAGGTTCAGATGGTGTTGCATTTGGATGCATGTTTAGCAGATTTACGACCAAAACAGTAGTTTTGGGTAAATTGTACGACAAACTGACACAGCCGCGTGTGTCACCAACCGTGCGCCACGGCAGGAGTTTATGCCGTATGCTTGTCAGTTGTGACCTCTCTCTGCACATTGAATCTATTTCGCTTATGAGACTCTGAGCGTCTCTCCTGGCCCAATCCTTGCATCCGCTTTGTGTGTTAGTGCAATCGCTGAGTGGACAGTGTCCTCCCGTCAGCAGCAGCAGTGCTAGGAAGCTTCTAGGTAGCTTCTCAATTCGAGTTTCTCTCTCATGCATGCTGGAAACGAGTGATGCCGGGTTGCTGATCCCTCGTGGCCACATGTCCAGATCATACCAGTGTGTGAGAAACCACCTGGAGCTCATTAGCTCCAGGGCTATCTTCGATCCCTAAGTGGCATCCGAGCCCCATGATGACTATCTCGCATGGGTGGTGCGGTCAACTGGCACATATCACCTTGCTCCCTTGTCACTCCGAACCACTTGTTTCTTCACGTAAATTCTATGTAACTCAAGCTTGCCTCGATTTATGGTGTCGCGTTGTCTCCTGTGGGGTGCTTCCTTACTCGTCCACCCTAGCAAACAACATTACATACTGGTATCAAAACAGTAAGGCAAAGCCTTCCAGTTACTCGATTATGGATCTAGCCCTGATGGCTATCCTTGATCAGTGATGTCCGTGGTGGCAATCTTGCTACAGTTGCGCTCAAGCGCGTCACACTTGCTCCGCTTCTGGTGGTGCCAACGTCACTAGGCCCTGCTTCGTACAGTGACGCCTCCACACACTGCTGTGGCAGTCTTCCTATTACTGCTGCTTTCATCTTGACACCGGCAGCAAAAACCGCATTGCAATACCGCAACTGTCGTGGTTGCGGCCATCTCGCTTGTCCATGGAGCCACACCGCCCATCTGACGGTGACGCCTCCACTCTTCGCTGCAGCAGCTTTCTCGCCGCTGTAGCTTTCATCTTGACACTGGCATCAGTAGCCACATTTTACCACCGCAACTGCTGTGGTTGCAGCCTTCTTGCCAGTAACTACAGGGGCAGTAGCAGCCGCGGCAACTACCGTAGCCTGCCACTAACCCTCGACCCCGTCAACATGCATGGTCTGATCCGCACCTGGTGCAGTCTCCCTTGGAAGAACCGGCAGCAACACCATTAGCACTGGTTTGCTGCACCTCTCTGCATCAGACTCCGCACCTCAATGAGGAGCGTGCCGACTTCAACAAGTGCAGCAGCCCTTGTGGTCACGGGCAAGTTTTCGGGTTGCCACTCTTGGCAGCACCTCCGAGTCCATTGGTAACCACTGCCGCCGCAGCAGTCGCTGCAGCAGTGCGCTCTGCATCTCCAACCCCGGTGTTGAGCAGCTGCTCTACAAGGCAGCTGAACACTCAGCGTAGTGGCATCTCCACCAGAGACCAAGTCCATCCTGACATCACCTACGGCTACACGTGAGCGCAACCACATTGACAATGAGATTGCATACTACAAGGAGAGTGTGGAGCGTGAGGTGTGGTTGTGTGTTCATTGTCGTAGCCCTGGGTATCATCCCAGTGAGGACTACGACCCTACAGCTGATTATGAGCGGGAGGACGCCGCTGAGTACGCAGCCTGCTGCTAGTCTACCTCTGACAACTCACTGACGGTGGAGGACGCGCTAACCACGGGGCTGCCATGGGAACCCAGGCCTCTGCAATCTTTGGTAAGCCCACTTGTTACCCATAGGACTTTCCAGAAGCATCATCATGTTGTCCCTCGTGGAGTAGCACCAGCAACAATAGCGACGGTCCCTAGGATCCCTGCTCCACAACGTTCTGCTTCCCCAGCTACATTTTCCTCAGAGTCAGCATCATCGATACCCTCTGACATCTTGTATGCAGTATAGGCAGCAATTGTTTCCAGTGTTGGTGTTGCCTTCACGTTTTCTACCACTGCACATGTTTCCCGTGCACCTGCTAGCACCGCTGCTATTAGATCCATGGAGACGTATACCACAGTTGCAGTTGTCTAGGATCCATCGGCTGCAGATGTTGACGTTGTCACCCAGGTTGTAGCTGCAGCAGATGCAGTAAAATCAGCACCAGCAATGGATGCCATTTTACTCTCTAGTGAAGTGACCTCCATCCACGCCTCCATGACACATGCTTCTTCTTCCCTTTCATCGTCACATTCAGGTAATGTCTCAACAGCTGCGACCATATCCATCCTTACGGCCGTCGCATTGACAGGTGTTTCTTGTCTCATTGTCTCCACGTCATCCATCATCACAGTTGTGGAAACATCTACAGCAGCAACACTTCCTCCCTTGTTCTCACTCTGTCACCAGGCCCGGTGAGCTCAACACCTTCTCTTGCCCGTGCTCTCCTTGTGTTGCCCCTGTGTTGGCGTGCTTGTGCGTCCACGTCCGTTGCCTTGCAGCATAGCCTTGAGCACGTCCACCATACTTTTCCCATACCCACTGGGGCAAGGAAAACTCTGCCAAAATTTTCTTGGCAGATTCATGTCACCGGCATTATGCCGGTTGAAGACGACCAGCATGTTGCGTTGCAAGCTGAGCTGCAGCACAAGCGCATTGCCCTATAGGCTGCACTCATTGTTCAGCGCAATATGGAGGAAACATTATGTAGTTAGCAAGCTGACCAATAGACCTTTGCAGATCACATCATTGACTTGGTTCTCAACCATCTCCAGCCCACATTGCGCGCTACACTCTCTGCCTCCGCTGCTGCTGGAATTACAGCTGCTTTCTCCACTACACTCACTTTTGCATCCACCTCTTCTGGCTCTACCTCTTCTAATGCTCTCATAGTCACCACTGCTACCGGCACAGCCACTGCCTAAGCACTAGCATCGTCCGCACAGTGCAAGCCTGACTTTGTGTTGGCCTGAGGGTGTGTGTCACCCTTGAGGAAACAAAGCTGACCCTTGAGGAAACCAAGCTGACCTAGTTCATGCTTCTAACTATTTTAGGGGGTCTGGGAGGAGAGAGGCGCATTGCTCCAAGGATGACAAAGGAATTGGCTATGGGAGTCACATCTTGAAATCAAAGTTTTAGCTAATTGATTTGATGTCAAAAGCGATGATTTTTGTTGTTGTTGTTTGCACTGCCAGGAACGTGTGCCCTTTATAGCCATAGGTGTAGCCTATACCATGCATACAAGCAACCGCCCAAGGCTGAGCCTCCTAGCAGCTTCCATGCCTTCTAGAGAGGCATGCTATGTGCAAGGTTCCACACTTGGATCCTTGTGCCTCTCTATTGGTGGTTCCTTCTAGCTCAAGGATCCTGACATGGGGCATGAGCCTGCTTCCCAGGACCTGCAGCTTTCTTCTAGATGAAGCAACCATCATGTAGAAGGCATCTCCCCTTGTGGGAACCTTCACGTTCCTTGTGGAGACACTGATCCCATCTGGAAGGATCCTCTCGTTCCTGCAACATTCCATCCGCTTTTAGAAGCAAGAACACTTCATCTAGAAGACTTCAATCCTCTAGTGAACCTCTTGGACCATGTAGTTGCTTCCAGCCAAGCAACCACAATACTTGGAGAGACTGGATTGAACCCAGACCATTGGCTACCATGGTGGATTCCTTAAACCACCGCGCCACTCTCCTATGAATTTTGGAGGTCCACTCAAGGACCATTGTTGCCAAGGCGAGGGGCACTCTTTCAACATTCTCCCCTTTGCAACTCGTCCATGGCGCACACCATGCCATGCCATCTACACTGTGGAGATGATTTATGGTGCCAGTTTCTTGTTCTCAGCTCCCTCAACACCTTGTAAGCTTGGCCAATCGTGCTGCACACCTCTCCCACCTTGCTGCAGTGCTTTCTTGCTGTTGCTCTTGGGCTCTTGCCCACGTTTCCCCTGCACATCTCGTATTTTCCAAGACGCTGCTGCTTGCACTACCAGCTCTGGCTTGCTCCTTATTGCAACCAGTCTCACGGTATCCATGGTGGTGCAGCTACAAATGCTCCTCGAGCCTCCGCCTCTGCTGCTGCCGTTGCTGTGCCGCACGTCCGAGACATACATGCCTCTCCCCTTTGAAGAGGAATTCTGGTGCTGGTCCCGTGGTCGCAGGTCCCTCAACGCACTCCTTATGCACAATCTCCCCTTCTTTGGGAGAAGTTGGAGGACCGGAGACTCCACTCCGTTCTCCCAACCTGTGCATGTTGCATTCTTCATCCGCCTCATTTCCAGATGCCAGAGATGCCAGCCTGCTTGCCACATCCTACATTGCTTGCCCCTTAAGTGCTTGTCCTCCTCCTGGAGGACTTGGACCCACCGACGCCTTGCCCGCACTCTGCGGCCTGGTCTTCCGCTCAGCTACCGCTGCGCTGTCATAAGACTTGGCAGCGTCATCTCGGCCTGCCTTGTAGCCACGGTCCACCGTCGATGCCGCTCGGAGCATGTTTTTCTCCGATGGAGAGCTCAGCCACTTGCTGTCGCTCTCCCCCTGTTGCACAGCCCACCGGACCAGCTCCTCCTACTTTTGTTGCGGTGCACCCACTACCCGGCCTTCTGCCGGCGGTGCTCTTGGTCCCAGTCTGCTGCTGCACCGAGCCGCCTTGGCTCACTTTGAGGACCTGCCCTCACAGCGTCCTCAAATTGCTAGGTGGTCCTCCGAGCCGCCACAGACTCCTCCTCTTGAGACTTGGCTGCACCTTTTGTGCCCGCCTTGTGGCCCCGGTCCACCACCTCTGCAGCCTGGAGCACGTTTTTTTTCCCTCCGGTTGAGAGTGCGGCCCTTTTACCGCCGCTTTCCTTCTCCTCAGTCCCTGAGGTGGAGCCCTATGCACGTGACTTGCCGGCACACCGTACCAACACTTGAGCAGCCACATTTTGGCCCTCACATCACTGCCATAGTTTCTCCCCTTCAGCCGAGGTGTGGAGCTCCTCGTGCTCCCCTTGAGGACGCGCCTCCTTGCCGTCCTCGTCTTGTTGGATGGTCCTCCGTGCAGCCACCACAGTTGGATTCAGCTTTCAACGGCGTTCCATCCTCAAACGGACAACCAAACTGAGTAGACCGATCAAACACACAAATTACTTCTCCAAACATTATACGAACCTCATGGGAAGAATTGGGCACAAAAACTCCCAACCGCCAAAACCGCACACAATTTGGCGATGTCCACCGCAACGGTAGAACTCCGTTTGAAGTAGTGTATGCCGAAATTTCCGCCACACCAGCAGGACTACACAGTCATAGCAACATTCTCGTGGTCAACATATAGTGCCACGACTTCTCTACCATGGGATGAAACATGAGAAACGCTCGCAAAGACACAAGCGACGATGAAGCGAGCAGCTCACCGACATCGTAGCGATGATGTTTTCACCGCATGCAAACCCCTATGGTTGCGCGACTCAAACTCCTCGACATTTTGCAAGTTCATCCAGTCTTCCATGTCAGCAGACTCACGCATTACCAAGACCCCGGAGAGAGCTTCCCTAGCAGGGATGTCCCTCCCCCTCCACTTGTACAAGTAGATGAAGGTACAAAGTACATCATTGAGGACATCCTCAGCCATCGACGACGTGGCAAATCACATAATATCTTGTCACGTGGCACGGCAACGACGCTGTGCATAACAACTGGGAGCCCGAGGACAACCTCTGAGACGTAGATCACCTAATCGACGGATGTTACCGCCGTCACCAGGTTACATCTGCACGCGCACCAGGACGTCGTGGCTATAAGGGGGTTAAGTGTTACATACTAGACGTACATCAGTCCTTAATGTTTTGAGTAGGCATTTGTGTCATTACACAAATAGCCCACCGTGCGACGAGACCTCAATTTTCACTTTGACGGTCGAGTGCAATTCGGCTAACTGGCCTCATCCCTCAATGAATCTTCTTGCACTTCAAGTCAACTTTCCCCACTTTCAAGAATCTACGACAACCGTGTCTCGGCCTTACGATCGACTTTTTGACGCATCGAGACATATCTCGATTTAAAAGTATGCATCTTGCATCTTTGCCGTTGATCCTCGAAGTCCTAGGTGCTCCTACTCCATCTTCGACGCTCACTGGTGTAGTCGACGTCGAAGTGGACGGATGCACACACCCCCCCTCAACCGGTGCAACGACAGAAGCTGGTGGAGGTGAAGACGTGCCAGAGACGAGACGGGTAGGAGGCGCTGGGCGACGCCGACGTCGTCGAGCAGGAGGCTGACTGGGGGCGGGCATGACACCAGTGGAGCGGAGGATGGAGAGAATAGCTGCAGACTGAGATGAAAGGTCCGGTGCAGCTGGAGAAGCTCCCTCGGAGGAGGATGAAGAAGATGAAGACGAAAGGGAAGAGGAAGAANGAGGAACGGACGAATGAGAAAGGTCTGTCTGCTGTGGAGTGCGAGGTAACTCACGAGGCTGGAGCCAAGGTGGATGCCAACCACTGGGGCGCAGGTGACACTGGCGCCAACCGTGGCGTCCATCGCCACAAAAGTGGCAAGCAAACCCACGAAGAGCTGGATCCTGTGGTGGAAGGAAATGACCAACCCTCTGAGAATCATGGTGGTGACTATGGGAAATGCCGGGACCTGACGGTGGTGATACCGACCACGGGAGAGGCTGGAGAGCAGCATCACTAAGAGGTGGTGCTGGCGGCCACACATCGACCTCTGACGGCAAGGGAGGATGCGGATGAGCGTGAAGAACTCCCTGTCGCGGTGGCGCCAAGAAGGACCATGGAGAAGGCTGACCAGAGGGTGGAGGTGGTCCGGACACCAAGCCGCCAGGCTGGTGGCACGCGGAAGCATGTAGAGCGCTAGCTCCGGTCAGAGTAGAAGCTGACCACAGAGGAGGCTGTCCTGTGGACTCATGAGAGGGTGATGTCCACGTCAATGCACCAGGAGGCTGATGAAACGACGGAGCGAGGAAAATGCTCTCTCGTGGTGGGGAAGAGACCGACCACAGGAGAGACTGACCACCATGAGGTGGTGGTGCCGGTGGCGGAGGCACTGTGCCATAAGGCAACCCGTGATGGGAGTGACTGAGTCCCGGCGGTGGAGAAACTGACCACGGGTGCACATGGCCGGGATGACCACGTGGAAGTGGTCTCGACGGCGGCCTCAGGGAGTCTGAGGGTCGCGGATGAAGAGGCAAAGAGTGCAGAGCTCTGTCAGTGGGCGAGGGAGAAAATCTCTGTGTGAGATAGGGACCAGGAGGTGGCCACGGCCACGGCAACATCGTGCCGAGAGGGATGATGAGATGTAATAATGTGAGGGGTTTTGTCACTGTCCCTAGGTGATGCAAAGAAGAGGGGATGATTCTTGAAGGAACTTAAAAATAAAAAGGGTGTAGTGCACGGGAGATGCACGTGTGCTGAAAAGGGAGGAAAGAAAAGAAGGGTATGGGAAAAAAATCCCCCTTTATAAGGAGAAAGGACAGGAGAAAAATAGACAACGCTACAGGAATACCCCTCGGGGTTAATGATTTTTTTTGTTATTTTTGCTTGCCTCTGTCTGACCTAGAGGTGGCTGTTTGTTTTGGAGATAAAGCGGCCGGGTCAAATCCGGCGTGAGAAAAAGAAAAAGGAAAAAGAAGTCTATCGGCAACCACCCACGATCGCGTGGGTGATTTCGCACCCACGCGAAAATCGTGGGTGGGTCTCGCTACGTCGAGGTGCCGACGGCGATGTCAACAGGACTTCGCGAGAGCGAGTCCGTGGGAGCGAGCGAACGCACGGAGAGAGGAGCGAGAGAAACAGAGGGAGCGGCCGGGTTCGTGAGAGCNACAATGAGCCCTACACTGAGCTTTTGTACTGGGGACTGGCAGCTAGCCCACCAGGCCCCGTCATCCCCGCCGCACCAAAAGGCACGGACGGGGAGTACACATGTCCCAGAACATGAAACCACGAACTGGAGGTCTCCCGAGGCACCGGAACAGTCAACCGTGTGCCCGGGTCTCGACCGACAGGAAATATCAAATATACCCCAAACACAACCAGAATATACGGTGACACACTAGCATCACGGTCTAGCCAAGCTAGGCAAGTTTAGGCCTCCCGAGACGCTGGAACATGTAACCGGGCGTCCGGGTCTCAGCCACACGCAGACTACACATGTCTGTCAAAAAGTCCCTAAGACTAGACAAACCAGTGCAGGGTCTCCCGAGGTACCGGCACAAACCACCGTGTACCCGGGTCTCGACCACAGAGAGAGTGGACAATCTATCAGAGGCAATATGCAGTCAACCTTTGTGGGTCTCCCGGAGCACTGGCATAAACCACCAGGTGCCCGGGTCTCGACCACCGAGAAAACTCTACAAGGCTACATGATAGCTCAAAGCCCACACACCAACACTCCATACGCGTCGATCGACGATTAACCCAACGATCTCGACTATACCTCATTTGTAGCTCGACACTTGTGTATATGTTCGATCATTTTGACACTTACCATCGAAGTACACTTACCGCTAGTTATAGATTGCTCGTGTGTCCCAGATTCTAAATTGTGTTTTGCCTCACAACTTCTACATGTTCACCATCTCGTTCGGCATAACACATATATACAAGTGTCGAGTTACAAATGAGACAGTCGGGGTCGTTGGGTCGATTGTCCAGCGATGCGTGTGGAGTTGCGTAAGGAGTGGTTGGATCAAGAACGTGCGTTAAGGAATCGGGGGGCTTCGAAGATCGATGGCGAAGATGCGAGATGCATCTGTATAAATCTAGATATTTCTGGATTCATGGATAATTCGAAAGAAAGGCCGTGACACTTCTGTTGTCGATTCTTGAAAGTGGTCGAAGTTGTCAGAAGGTGAGAGAAGGTTTTCCCGAAGAGGAGGGCATTTGGACGAATTGCCCTCGACCGTTGGAGTGAAAACCGGGGCCTCGACGCACGGTGGGCTATTTTTTAATAAAAAATATGCTTACTCGGGAAGATTAAGGACTTGTGTACGTCTGGTACGTAAAAATATTTGTTTTGATTGCATAGCTTTGCTGAACAAAGCAGCTTGCATCTGTGTAAGGAAATTACTTCAGGGCCTTGACCAGCTCCCGACAGTCTCATTTACAGCGCGACCAGCGCATCTCGACGAGGTGCGGCAGCTGCAGCTGCAGCGGCTGCGGCAGTTGCAGCGGCTGCGGTCGGATGGGCAGCAGCGTGCCGTTGTGCGGGCGGGGGGCATGAGCACGAATCGTGTTGAATCCTCAACGATGTCTTTCTCGTCACGAGAGTGGCGCGGGCTGAAGCGACCAGCTCTCCTGTCGCGAGCGGGAGCGGAAAGTCACTCCCCAATCCCTCGCTGGGACGCGCGCGCACGACTGGCGCTGTCGGTTGTCGGGCGGATGGCAGGCTCTCAGCCGAGGAGGTGGGCCGATGAGCCGACGAGCGAGAGGGGAAGTGGAGAGGGGAGGTGGTGAAGTGCGGCTGACCGGTGTGGTGGGCCTGGTGCGGACGCGCATAGTGCAGGCAACTTGCGCATGCGAAGGCAAGTAGGGACGGAGGAAGGAGGGAGGGGGAGGAAAAAGAGGAGGAGGAGGAGGTGGAGGAGTGAGGTAGCGTTGCCTCCTTCCCACTCCTCTTCCACAGTCCCACCCTCCCCGCATTTCCCCCCCCTCCAACCCCTCTACGTCTTCGTCTCCCCCTGCCCTGCTCTCCGTTTGAGCAGGGAGGGGGCGGAAGGGGGTGCAGAGAGGAGTGGAGCTGCGGGAAGCTGTTGGTCCTCGAAGGATGGGCAACGTTGCGAGTGCGCACGCGCACGCGGTGTCACAAACCCACGCCACTGCTCGCAGTGATGACGCTATCAGCAGCAGCAGCAGCAGCAGCAGCAGCAGCAGCAGCAGCAGCAGCAGCAGCAGCAGCAGCAGCAGCAGCAGCAGAAGCGGCGGCGGAGGGGGCGACGGCGGTGTCGGCGGCAGCAGCGCGAGCAACGGCAGCAGCAGCAGTACCAGCAGCAGTACATTGAGGCCGGGGGGAGCGAATGTCATCGATCACGTCACTTTTGTACGTCCGTCCGCCCTTTCCTGTCTTGCTCCCTCCCTCCGTCCCTCTCTCTTGCAACTCTTCCCCCCCTCTTACCACTCCTCTCTCCCTCCCTCCCTTTCGCGGTCTCTCTCGCTTCCTCCCCTTCCTTTCCCCTCCTGGTCTTCTTCTTTCCTAGCACACATCTCCCTCACCATCCTTTCCTCCCCTCCCTCTCGCCCCTTCCGTCCGTCCGTTCCTCCCTCCCTCCCTCCCTCCCTCCTTCCCACCTTCCCTCCCTCCCTCCCTCCCGCTCTCCCTCCCTCCCTCCGTCCCTCCTTCCCTCCCTCACTCCTTCCCTCCCTCACTCCCTCCCTGCCTCCCTCCCGCCCT
>SZWC01003696.1:62121-83718 GCA_023375785.1 Penium margaritaceum | reverse complement strand
TAAGTCTGGAAGCTCTGGGTTTGTTACTCAGAAACGCGCGCGCCAGAGTTAGCGCCAGAAAGCAGCTGAAAACTGATAGTAACTGATTAGGAATGAAGAATGAACAACAATGGGAGACCCCTCCGAGTTCTAGGCCCCCCCCACTAGTGTAGAAGTTGTTACTCAACTAACCAGCCAATCAGAAAATAGCTGTGGACATATTTTCTGGCAGGCAGGGTTTTCTCGGTGAGCCCTGCCAGACGCCCGACAACCCAAAACCCGGGCGTCGTCCGTTTTGCCTGAAAACTGGACCATACCATAATACCAACGCTGCGAACGCAGTCGTGCGGTCAGAATCATCTAGAAAAATAGTGGCAAAGAGTTATGGCTGCCCGAACCCAGGCAGTGCCTACGGTGGTCTGTGACGCCGAACAGGACCATGCAGCACGCAACACGGACCCTAGGTAGAGCATGACGACGCAGACGCGACGGGACGCGCTGGACGCATGCAGACAGCACTTTGCGGTGGCGGTGACCGCCGGCGGCACGACTGTCGAGGAGGCCTGCCGATGGAGCTGAGCACGTTGCCGGAGAGAGGAGGCTCCAGCGAACTGCGAGTAGACCTCCGCGTGCGTCGGCTCCACCGGATGACGCTCCGTCAGCGTCGAGTCTCGCCGTCAGTCATCTGCATGCCGATGTACACAAGCCGGGAGGACACAACAGAGCACAATGAGGGATGCGCAAAAACCAACAAGCTCCATAGGCAGGCCTCCTTAACGGTCGAGGCGCTGGTGGTCACTGCCACCGCAGATGTTGTCTGCATACACCCAGTGCTGTTTCTGACTGTGCCATTGCATCTGCTGCATCATGCTCTTCCTAGGATCCATGTCTCTTGCTGCATGGCGCTGTTTGGTATCATGGACCGTCGTAGGCACTGCCTGGGTTCGGGCAGCCATAACTCTGCGCTGCTATTGTTTAGCTGATTCTGACCGCACGAATGCGTTTGCAGCGTCGGTATTATAGAATGGTCCGGATTTCAGGCAGAACATACGACGCCCGGGTTTTGGGCTGTCGGGCGTCTGGCAGGGCTCATCGAGAAAACCTTGCCTGCCAGAAAATAGGTCTAGGACTTTTTTCTGATTGGCTAGTGAGCTGAGTAACTTCTACACTAGGAGGGGGGAGCTAGAACTTGGAGGGGTCTCCCATTGTTGCTTATTCTTCATTCCTTATCAATCACTTTCAGTTTTCAGCTGCTTTATGGCGCTAACACTGGCATGCGTATTTCTGAGTAACAAACCCAAAGCTTCCACACTTAGTCTCTAGAGTACCAGACTGAGATGGCTGTAGACTTGAGCAACGAGCGTGGAAGTCTGCACGCTGCATCAACAATGATGTTGCCCGAACCTGCCGCCTCGTTTTCCATTTTGGTATTAGAGCCTGAGCGTAGCAACAACAGCATAAGACTGGCGTACAGGTGCCAGACAACGCCGGCGGACCCCCATACGCGCCAGTGCAGGGGAAATGTTGTCGCATTTTTTTTCGGCAGCATTGATCTACCAGGCGGCGGTGTCAGATTTTTTTCCCACGGCCACTGGGCCAGGGGAAATGTTGCCGGATGTTTTCCGGCAGCACTGACCCCCGTGCGTGACGCCAGGAGGTGAGCGACACCTGCGAACGACGATTCTCGTGGCAACGTCACCCAGGTGCAGTGACAGGCACCAGCAAGTAGCAGCAGCAGCGGCAGGCAGTTGCAGCGAGTAGTGGCTGTAGCAGCCAGCAGCTGCATGTAGTAGTAGCAGCTGGCAGCAACAGCAGCTCGTAGCAGTAGTAGCAGCCGGTAGCAGCAGCAGCTCGTAGTAGTTAGCAGCAGCAGTTGTAGCCCGTAGCAGCAAGCAACAGTGGCGGCCAGTAACAGCAGCTCGTAACAGCAGCAACAGCGGCAGCGAGTAGCAACAACAGCCATGAGCAGCAGCAGCAGCGAGCTGCAGCAGCTGCAACAGCAAGTAACAACACCAGCCTGCTACAATAGCAGCAGCAACTGCAAGCAGCAGCCGGCAGCAGCCAGCAGCAGTTGCTGCTGCTCGCAGCCCGCAGCTCGTTGGGAGCAGTGGGCTGTAAGCAGCAAGCCCGCTACTCGCTATGGGCAGCGAGCTGCTGGCAGCAAGCAGCGAGCTCGCTGCTCGTAGCCCGCTACCCACAACGAGCAGCGAGGCTTGATGTACCAGACGAAATAAAAAAAGTATAGCAAAAAGATTCTCCCACCATAGCAGTAGCTGCCATAGCTGCTGCATCAACCACAGCAGCCGTAGTAGCCCACAGGAGCAGTAGCAGCAGTTCCAACAGAAGCAGCAGCAGCAGCAGCAGAAGCAACATCAGCAGCAACAGTAGTTGCTACTGCCACAGCAACCATAGCAGTAGTAGCAGTAACAGTAGTAGTAGCAGCAGCAATTGCAACATCAACAGTATCTGCAGTAGTAGCAGCATTTGCTGCTGTCACAGCAGTCGCAGCAGTAGCAGCAGTAGGAGCTGCAACAGCAGCTGCAGCAGCAGTAGCGGCAAGCAGCGGCAGCGGCAGCGGCAGCAACAGCAACAGGTTCGGCATCAACAACAGCAGCCGTTGCAGTTGCGCAGCAGCAGCCCTGACCACAACCGCTGCTGATGTCAGCTTCTAGCCATTGCTGACGTCGGCATCTAGCCTCTGACGTCACTGTTGATGTCACTGCTGACGTCATCAAAAGAAAAGGCAAAAGGGTGGGGAAGAAATTTTATAACAGCAGCAGTAGTAGATTACGCCGCAGCAGCTGCTGACACCAGCCGTCTTGGGCTCACGTCACTACTGACATCAGCAGCATAAAAAAAAGAACAAAGAGAGGGGGCATCAAAACCATGGCTAACAGCCCTTGTTGGGAGGGGTCTTCCTCTGTTTGGGGGACCCAAGGGGGGTTCCCCCGCTTTTCTTGTAGCAGCTGCAAAATTTGTAGCAGCAGTAGCAGCAGCAAGACCAGGAATAGCAACAGCTGCAGTTGTAACAATAGTAGTAGCAACATCAGTAGCAGTAGCGGCAGCAGCAGTAGCAGCAGCCAACAGGCGTCGTTGCCGACACCCCTGACCCCTTAGCTGTCATTCAGCAACAGCTTGCCGCTTTGACATAACAGCTTGCAGCACTGCAGGCACTGGCCTCACAGACGGCCAACAGTACCCTGTCGCTGTTCATTCGTCCTGGGCATGCCAACCCCACTGTGTCCGCTGCCACATATTACTTGGCGCAACAGCAGACTTAGTGCCAATGGTAGACAGTGACCTCCGTCCTTGGCCCCACTCTGGGCGCCGACCGCAGGCAAAACGAATTTGAGACGCCGCCCCTGCTGCTTCAGGCCGGGGAGTGGTTCCGGAGTTGGGAGCTCAGTTTCTGCATCTGGGCGTAGGTTCAGGGCTACACTCTTCCGTACGACTCCACCCAGGCCGACCAGCTGTATGATGCTGGTCGCGCCGTCCGCGCCCTCGTCCCTGTCGCTCTTCCTGCTTCCCGCCTGGCCATAGAGTCCTTCCTTGGCGATTTCACCACTAGCAGCATCCCAGACCATGCAGATGCATGGCACATCCTCACTCGCCTCCATCACCTGTCGAGTGAGGCTGATACCAATCGTCTGCTGCGGGAGTTCAACTCCCTCCACATGGGGGAGACCGAGACAATCACTGCCTACTCACAGCGGACTAAAGTCATCCTTCGTCGCCCCGACACCTCTGCTCCACCCCCTCTGGCCGCGCTCCTCACCATCAAGCACGGCGCCACTGACGTGTACGCGGACGTCTTTGTGCACTACTCCTAGGACGTCCTCTCCACCATGGAGGCCAAGGGCATCCTCATGCCCTGGGCATACGAGCTCTTCCTCAAGATTGAGGAAGCTCGCATGGAGTCCCGCCTTCAGTGCACAGAGACTCTACCCTCCCCTGCCGTCGCCTCTGTGGCCGTCGCTTCCCCCGTAGCAGCTACCTCCACCAGCTCTTTGTCGTCAAGGAAGAAGAAACGCCGGAGCAAGAAGGGCAAGGGTCAGCAACAGTAGCAGCAATAGCAGTCGACTGGGTCCAGCGGTGGTGGCTCAGTCTGCCACAACTGTGGCCAGCCCGGGCACGGGTGGTTCACGTGCCCGCTGCCCACGGACGAGGCGCGTGTCATCGCCACCATGCGTCACCTCTGCCGACGTCTCTGTCGCTGGCCCTGACGCCCCAACCTCGTCTAACAGCTTCTCTTCTCCAACAGCCAGGCCGGTCCCACCGGCTCCAGCTCCGCAGCAGCATCATCTGTAGTCCTCGTTCTATTCGGGCTCCGGCGCCATCACTCCACACTCAGTCTACACTGCTGGGCCGTCTACGTGTGAGCGACACTTGGAGCAGTTCATTGCGCTCCAGCTTGGCCTGCCTCGCCCTCCCCCCCAGGGAAGTGCGAGTTGCAACACCTCCTCCTCGTCCCACTTGCCCTGCATGAGTGAGACTGAGCTGCGGTCGTGTCCTGCCTTCTCGTCTATCTCGCCGTCTCCCGTGGTCTCCTTCGTTCCCCTCTGTGACGACGTCATGTGGCTTGATGATTGGCAGTCTCGGTTCGTGCACCCTTCCACCGCGTCCGCGTCTCTTGCGTGCTGCCATGTGACCGTTAGCGATCTGGCGACTCCGGTCCAGGACCCGGTCGAGACCCGGATCATCGACTCCGGGGCCACGCATCACATGACGGCCTCTCGTGAGGCCTTCAGTATGCTTGGTCCTGTTGGCGATGTATCCGGTGTCCAGACAGGCTCCGACCAGGTATTACCTGTCCGCGGCATTGGTGTCGTTCGTTTCCGTGGTCCTGCCGGTGATGTCTTCTTGACCGATGTCCTTTTCGTCCCCGGTCTTGAGCTCAGCCTCCTGTCCACTACTGCTATTGTAGCATGGACGTTGTACACTCGCGTGGTGTTAGCAATGTGACGTTGCATCCGTCCGGTCTTGTCGTTCTTCACGCCACCGCCCGTGGCAACCTGTGGCATGTGCCTCGTCTGTCCTCCTCTCCTTCTTTCCCCTCCTCGACCGCCACAGGCTATGTGTTTGTCACCAGTACACTCTCTCCGCAGCACACCGGTCTCCTGCACCACCGCCATTTCCACGTCTACTGTGCTATCGTCGATAGCATGCTCTGCACCCAGCCGGCCAAGGGTCTTGAATCTGAAACTTTCCCTTTTTCGTGCCCCACAGAGTGCGTTGATTGCGCTCAGGGCAAGATGCAACGGTCCACATACCCTCTGTCCTCCTCCCGTGCATCCGCCCCTCTCGACCTGGTCCATTCCGATGTCATGGGTCCTCTCCATACCGAGTCCGTCGGAGAGCATGGCCGTTACGTCCTCATCTTCACTGACGACTACTCGTGCTACCGCTGGGTCTTGTGCCTTCAGCAGAAGAGCGATGTAGCTCATGCCATTTATGACTGGCTTGTCCTTGCGGAGCGGGAGTGTGGTCGATCCCTTCCCCGCTTTCGCTCCAATTGCGGCGGTGAGTACATGGGCAAGACCAAGACTTTTCTCGCCTCCCGCGGTATCCACGACGAGACGTCCGTGTCCTACACGAACGCCCAGAACGGCGTCTCCGAGCGGTGGAACCGTACCATGGCCGATGCCGTCCACACCATGCGCGTTGAGTCTGGCCTCTCTGATGGCTTCTACTTTGAAGCCATGGCCTACATGACGTGGGTCTGGAACTAGATTCCTCACGGACCCCTTCCCCGCCCGTCCACGCCATACCTGCACTGGTGCAGTCAGCGAGCCGACCTCCGCCCTGCTCACGTCTGGGGCTGCGTAGCCATCGTGTGGCTGCCTGCCCTGCAGCAGGGCGGCAAGCTCGCCCCCTGCGGGCGTCCTTGCACCTTTCTTGGGGTCTCTCGTCAGTCCAAGGCTTGGCACTTCTGGGATCCCTCCTGACATTGCATCATCAAGTCCACCGATGCCCTCTTCTTTGAGGAACTGTTTCCGCGCGATCTCGTTCGGTCCGGCTCGTTGGTGTCCCTCTCGTTGCATGGGGGAGTGGTGAGTCCGCCCTCCATCCTACCGCTTTCGGGTGGCACATCACTTGCTCCCTCCGAGCCAGCAGCCCCTGTCGCGCCCACTGCCCCCTCCAAGCCAGCAGCCTCATTCGCGCCTGCTGGCCCCTCCGAGCCAAGAGTCCCAGTCGCGTCCACTGGTCCCTACGGGCCGGCGGTCCCAGTCGTGTCCACCGGTCCCTCCGAGCCGGCGGTCCAAGTCGTGTCCACCGGTCCCTCCGGGCCGGCGGTCCCAGTCGCGTCCACCGGTCCCTCCGGGCCGACGGCCCCAGTCGCGTCCACCGGTCCCTCCGGGCCGGCGGTCCCAGTCATGTGCAATGGTCCCTCCGGACCAGCTGCCCCAGTCGCGCCCGCTGGCCCCTCCGGGCCGGCCGCCCCAGCTGCGTCCGCTGGCCCCCTTGGACCAGCAGTCCCAGTCGCGTCCGCTGGTCCCTCTGGGCCAGCATCCCCGTCCGCCTACGTCGGCATGTCAGACTCGAGGCCATCTCCTGCCCTACCACGCTACACGCGTGGCCCAGGAGACAGGCCCCGACCCAGGCCGTAAGTGAGCGTGCAGAACGCAGCACCTCGCCCTGTGGCGTCTCGGCCCCCTGTCGCTCCACGTGTCTCTCCCACTCCCATGGTCGTGAGTGGGGAACCTGGCACCAAGGCCCTCGGCCTGACCACTTCGGCTATCATTGCAGACCTTCACCCTGGCTCTGCACTGGGCTACGTCATGCTTCATCACGAGCATCGGCATGCTGTCATGGCTGCACTCGCACGCATCCCACGTGGAGCTCGAGAAGCACACGCTCTCTCAGTCCGCTCCACAGTACGCCCGAAGGACCCAGCCACCCTACGCGAGGCTCGCGCCTCTCCTGAGGCCACACACTGGGATGATGCCTGCACTGACGAGCTTGCTGCTATCCGGCAGCACGACCTCGTCGACCTCCCTCCAGGTCGGAAGGCCATCGGTGCCAAGTGGGTCTTTCGGCGTAAATGGAAGCACGACGGATGCTACAACAAGTACAAGGCCGGCCTCACAGCCAAGGGGTTTGCTTAGGTCCCAGGGGTCGACTACGACCAAATCTTTGTTCCAGTTGGATGGTTCTCCATGAGCCGGGTGCTCTTCAGGCTGGTTACCCAGCATGGGTGGGAGCTGCATCAGATGAACGTAAGAAATGCCTTCCTCCACGGTTGATTGGAGGATGAGGAGCTCCACATGGTGCAGCCTCCAGGCTTTGACGAAGGCACTCGGAGAGTCTGGCGGCTGCGGAAGGCCCTCTACGGCCTGAAGCAGTCGCCTCGGAGCTAGAACCAGGAGGTCAACAGTACGATCCTTCGCGGTGGCCTTCAACGCAGTACTGCTGACCCCGCATTGTTCGTCAGGCCGCGAGGCCAGACCCTTGCCACTGTCCTGGTCTACGTCGACGATCTCCTCATTGCGTCGCCTGACATGACTGCCGTCTAGCGTGTCAAGGACCTGCTGCACACCGCCTACCAGATGAAGGATCTCGGGTCTGCCCGAGTCTTCCTGGGCATGGAGCTCGAGCATGATCGCTCCCAGGGCATCTTGCATGTCCACCAGGCTACCTACGTGCAGACCCTGTCCACTCGCTTCGCCAAGGACATGCCCCTCATGCCCAACGCATCTTCACCCATGTCACCGGATGGCCAGATGAAGCTGAAACGTCCTGACCCGTCCGTTGTGGGGGAGCCAGTTGACGTGACCACGTATTTGCGAGTCATCGGTTCACTGATGTTCCTAGCGACGACGACGCGCCCAGACATCGCGTTCGCCGGCAACCTCCTGGCTCAGTTTTCTAAGGAGTCGTGTCACCTCCACTTTGAGGCCGTGATCCGAGTACTACGCTACGTCATCTCGACTCCTCGGTAAGGTCTCATGTTCCGCTACCAGCTGTCTGTCGTCGCGGTAGACTACACAGATAGTGACTGGGCCGGCAGTCCAGACGGTAAGAGTTACATAGGCTGGATCTTTCTGATCGGCGGCACGGCTGTGTCCTGGTGCAGTGGGAAGCAAGGGTGCATCGCACACAGCAGTGCTGAGGCCGAGTACGTGGCCCTTGGCTCAGGCGCATGTGAGAGTGTGTGGTTGTGTCGTCTATTGTACAAGTTGCATCAGTCCGTCGCATCCATCACGTTGCATTGTGACAATGAGAGTGCCATAGCCATCACGGACAATGACGGCGTGCATCACACACGCACAAAACACATCAACATTGTGTATCACTATGTACGTTCGTTGTTGTATGACGGAAGCATCAGCATTGTGTGGGTTGAGATAGCACTGCAGCTGGCTGACTTCTTGACCAAGGCACTGAAGCATGACTCGTTCAAGAAGGCTGTGGTTTTGGTTGGCGTGCGTCCGTAAGTGGCTCTCATTGTGCCTGCCTGTATCTCTGCGTGCCCTTGGGGAGTCTGGTTGTTGACTGTGTTTCTGCCCGCACATGTGCACTACGCCTGTGAGTCATGGGGGAGTGTTGGTTTTTTGCATCTCTCATTGTGCTCTGTTGTGTCCTCCTGGCTTGTGTACATCGGCATGCAGATGACGAACGGCGAGACTTGACGCTACTGGAGCGTCGTCCGGTAGAGCTGACGCACGCTGAGGCCTACTGGCAGTTCGCTGGAGCCTCATCTCTCCGGTGACGTGCTGAGCTCCATCGGCAGGCCTTCTCAGCGGTCGAGCCGCCGGCGGTCACTACCACTGCAGATACTGTCTGCATTCACCCAGCGTTGTTTTTTACTGTGCCATTGCTTCTGCTGCATCATGCTCTGCCTGGGATCCATGTCTCTTGCTACGTGGCGCTGTTTGGTATCATGGGCCGTTGTAGGCATTGCCTTGTTTCGGGCATCCGTTACTCTTTGCTGCTATTTTTCTAGCTGATTGTGACCGCATGACTGCGTTCGCATCGTCGGTATTATGGTATGGTCCAGGTTTCAGGCAAAACGGACGACACTCGGGTTTTAGACTGTCGGGCGTCTGGCAGGGCTCATCGAGAAAACCCTGCATGCCCGAAAATAGGTCTAGGACTATTTACTGATTGGCTGGTTAGCTAAGTAACAAGTTCTACACTAGTGGGGGGGAGCTAGAACTTGGAGGGGTCTCCCATTGTTGCTTATTATTCATTCCTAATCAGTCACTTCAGTTTTCAGCTGCTGTCTGGCGCTAACACTGGCGCGTGCATTTTTTAGTAACAAACCCAGAGCTTCCAGACTTAGTCTCTAGAGCAGCAGACTGAGGGGGCAGCAGACTTGAGCAATGAGTGTGGAAGTCCGCACGCTGTATCAACAACGCTGCTGCCCCAACCTGCCGCCTAGTTTTCCATTTTTTTCTACCAGGCATTCTGTCCTTAAAAAACGCGCCGCTGGGGCAGCGTTCCATGTAGGTTTTTCACATCAGGTCGGAGTTTCGTGTTTACAAGATTCGCCGGCGGAGTTTGCCATGAGCTACCACTGGCTGTCACATATTTCATTAATTCTTTTCCAAAACAGTCGCTCGCCTTTTATACCTGTCCTTATCGTCTCAAAATGTCGTGGCGATTGGTCAGGTCATCGCCCTGGACAAGTTTGCCCCTTTTCCCATTGGCTTGGTGGAAGCGATGCACAGATGCACGCTCCGCTTTTGAGTAGGTATCCCTCGCTCGTTCATTTTGAAACTCCAACTTGTACGCTTGTAAGTATTTTTCACCGTCTCTCTCCACCTTTTGATGCACCGTTTGTCTTATTGTGTTCTATTAAACATACCCGCTCACATTGAACATTGCTTCAAGCGGTTTCTCCATTCCCTCATGGTATCATAGTAAGAGAGAGACTGCACTGTTGCACCCCACCATATAGCAAACAGTAACAACAGTAGAGACTCCTGGGCTGGGCTGGGCTGGGTAGGGCGCACAGATCTTGGCACCGCGTCGGCCCTAAACCGAGGGCTCACTACATGAAGTTATCCGGCATAGCCAGAGGCCAAACGTTGCTGAAACGTTTCGGCAGCTTTCTTCTTCGCGGCTGCCATCTTGGCATGGAAGTTACTAAGTGGCGGCATTATGAGCCGCCATAAAAACCGTAACAGCAACAATGGCTGCTATCGCAACACAACCTCGTAGCAGTCGCAGCTCCTGTTGGCAGCAGCAGCATCCTCGGCAGTCGTCACAACAGCTGCATTCAGCAGCTGTGGTGGTGGTTGCCGCAAGAGCAGCAGCTGCAGACCAGCAGATCTATCACCAACATCTCTTGCGGCTGCCTTCGGTCGTAGTTGCAACAGCAGTAGCAATCGCAGCTATGAGGCGCAATAGTAGTCGTACTTGTAGCTTGTACGAGTAAAGCAGGAGCACCAGCAGAAATCAAGCTAGAAACCTATAAGCAGCGTGTTGGTGTAGCAGCATCAGTGTAGGCTTGACCCATGCAAGTTGCTTTGCACTGCTGCCCCCTTCACGCTAGCTCTAACAGTTTGTGAGTGAGAGATGCACACTGAGGAGTTAGCGCCAGAAAGTAAAAAAGAACTGGAAATGACTGATTAGTAACTGAGAATGACAAACAATGGGAGACCCCTCCAAGTTCTAGCTCCCCTCCAGCTCTTTAGATCTTGTTACTCATTTTCTAAGACAATAAGAAAAATGGCCTATTTCCTGGCAGGCTGGGTTTTCTCGGTGAGCCCAGCCAGACAGCCGATAGCCCAAAACCCGGGCGTCGTCCATTTTCCTGAAAACTGGACCATACCATAATGGACACTCTACGAACACAGTCGTGCGGTCAGAATCACCTAGAAAAATACCAGCAATGAGATATAGCCGCCTGAAACCAGGCGGCGTCTACGCTAGTCCCCGGTCCCAACAGTGCCTCAAGAATATGAAACTTGGACCCTAAGCAGAACATGGCACTTCAGATGCAACAGCACAGTCAGACCTAAAACTAGACACGTGCAGACAACATATGCAGCGACAGTGACTACCGGCGGCACGACTACCAAGGAGGTCTGCCGATGGAGCTGAGCACGTTGGTGGGAGGAGGCTCCAGAAAAATGCGTGTAGGCCTCAGCGTGCGTTGACTCCACCAGACGAAACTCCAACAGCGTCGTGTCTCACCGTCAGTGATCTGCACGCTGATGTACACAAGCCGGGAGGACACAACAGAGTACAAAGAGAGATACGTGAAAACCAACACTCCCAAATGACTCACATTCGAAGTGCACATAGATGGGCAGAGAGAACAGAGACCAAGCGTACAGGGGTAGGAGGGGGGGGGGGGGGGGGAGAGAGAGAGAGAGAGAGAGAGAGAGAGAGAGAGAGAGAGAGAGGACCTCACGGACGCACACCAACCGCACTCACAACCTTCTTGAATGAGTCACACTTCAGTGCCTTGGCCAAGAAGACAGCCAAATGTCGTGCCGTCTCAATCCCCACAATGTTGATGTTGCCTTCATGAAACAATGAACGCACATAGTTATACTCGACATTGATGTACTTTGTGTGAGTGTGATGCACGCCGTCATTGTCAGCAATGGCCATGGCACTCCCATTGTCGCAGTGCAACGTGATGGATGGGAATTTCTGATGCAACTCAGACAACAGGCGACACAGCCACATGCTCTCATACGCGCCAGAACCCAGGGCCACATACTTACCCTCAGCAGAGGTGCATGAAATGCAGCCTTGCTTGCCGCTGTGCATGGACAGAGCTCTGTCGCCAACAAGAAAGATCCAGCCAATACGACTCTTACTCTCCGGACTGCCGGCCCAGTCACTGTTGGTGTAGCCCACCGCAACAACAAATGACCGTCGACGAAACATGAGGCCTCGCCGTGGGGTCGAGACGCCATAGCGCAGTACTCAGATCGTGGCCTTGAAGTGGAGGTGATTCGCCTCCTGAGAGAACTACACAAGGTAGTTGACAACGAACGCAATATCTAGACGCGTCGTCGTTGCCAGGAACATCAGTGACCCGATGACACATAGATACGTGGTCACATCTACTGGCTCCCCTACCACGATTAGATGAGAGCTCTTCAGCTTCACCTGACCATCAGGTGACATGGGTGAGGATGCTCTCAGCACGAGGAGTACGTCTTCAGCGAAGCGCCCGGACAAGGACTGGACGTAGGCGGCCTGATGGACGTGCAGGAGACCCATGGAGCGATCATTCTCAAGCTCCATGCCTAGAAGACTCGTGCTGACCTGAGGTTCTTCATCTGGTAGGCGGCATGCAGCAGGTCCTTGACCCGCTGGATGGCAGCTGCATCTGGTGATGTGATGAGCAGGTCGTCGACATAGACCAGGGCATCGACAAAGGTCTGGCCTCGCGGCCTGACAAATAGTGCGGGGTTGACAGTGTTGCGAAGGAGGCCGCCGCTGAGAAGTGTACAACGGATCTCTTGATTCCAGTAGCACAGTGACTGCTTCAGGCCATAGAGGGCCTTCTGCAGCTTCTAGACCTTGTGAGAGCCATCGTTGAAGCCTGGAGGCTTCACCATGTAGAGATCCTCGCCTTCTAGTGAGCCATAGAGAAAGGCGTTGCTCACATCCATCTGATGCAGCACCCAGCCGTGCTGGGCAACCAGGTTGAGTAATGCCCGGCTAGTGGAGAACCGACCGATCGGGGTAAAGATCTAGGGATAGGCGACCCCAGGGACCTGGGTAAATTCCTTGGCCGTAAGACGGGCCTTGTACTTGTCCACGGATCCGTATGGCTTCCACTTTTGCCGGAGGACCCACTTGGTGCGGATGGCCTTTCGTCCAGGGGGAAGGTCGACAAGCTCTTAAACATGATGTTGCCGAATGGTGGCAAGCTTGTCAGCGCATGCAATCTCCAAGTGTGGGTCCTCAGGAGACGCCCGAGCCTCACGTAGGGTGGCTAGGTCCTCTGGTCACTCCGTGGAGCGGACAATGAGGGCGTGGGTGTCTCGCGCCCCAGGTGGCACGCGTGTGAGCATAGCCGCAAGAGCACATTGCTGCTCCTTATGGAGCAAGGCGTAGCCCAAGGCCGACCCCGGATGCAGGTCATTGGCGACTGACAATATGGCCAAGGCAAGCACCTTGGTGCCAGGGTCCCCATTCACGACTATGGGAGTGGGTCTGCCCAGAGGCAAGGAGCCTCGTGGGGGGACAGGGGGTCGTGGCACGAGAGGGCGCGAGGCAGCGGCCTGAGTGCTCACTGTCCGCCTGGGTCGGAGGTTCCCTCCCGGACCACGTGTGTAGCGTGTCGGCATGGACGGAGCGGCCGGCCCGGAGGGGCTGGCGAAAATGGACAGGGTAGCCGGCCCGGAGGGGCTAGTGGACACGGACGGAGCAGCCGACTCAGAGAGGCCAACAGATGAGAACGGGCGGCCGACTCGGAGGGGCGAGTAGACACGGACAAGGCAGCCGACCCGGAGCAGCTGGCGGACACGGGCGGGGCAGCCGGCTCGAAGGGGCTAGCGGACACGGGCTGAGCGACCGGCTCAGAGAGGCCAGCGGACACAGACGGGACGGCCGGCTCAAAAGGGCTAGCGGACACAGACAAAACTGCCAGCTCAGAAGGGCCAACGGACATGAACGGAGCGGCCTGCTCAAAGAGGCCAGCGGACGCAGACAGGGCCGCCGGCTCAGAAGGGCCAGCGGATGCGGATGACGTAACTGGCTTGGAGGGACAGGCATACATGGGCGGGGCAGCCGGCCCGTGAGGACTGGCGGGCACAGACGATGTGACGCCCGGAAGCGGCTAGACGGAGGACGGACCCATCACTCCCCCACATGGCGGGAAGGATATCAATGCCCTGGAGCGAAAGAGGTTACGGGAAAACAGGTCCTCAAAGAAGAGAGCGTCTCGGGACTCGATGATGCAGCGCCAGGAGGGATCCCAGAAGTGCCACACCTTCAACTTTCGCAAGACGCCAAGGAAGGTACAGGGACGGCCGCGAGGCACGAGCTTGTCACCGTGGTGTGGGGCAGGCAACCACACAATGGCTACGCAACCCCTGATGCAAGCCGGGCGGAGGTCAGCTCGCTCGCCACACCAGTGTTGATATGGTGTGGAATGACGGAAAGGGGTCCGTGGGGAATCCAGTTCCAGACCCACGTCATGTAGGTCATGGCCTTGAAGTAGATGCCATCAGAGAGTCCAGACTCGACCTGCATGGTGCGGACGGTGTCTGCCATGGTGCGGTTCCACCACTCAGAGATGTCATTCTGGACTACCGTGTAAGGCGTCGACGTCTCATGATGGATACCACGGGAAGCGAGGAAGAGTGTGGTCTCCTCCATAAATTTTCCACCACGATCAGAGCAGAAACGGCGGAGAGGGTGCCTACACTCACACTCAGTGCGGACAAGCCAGCCCCGAATGGTGGGGGCGACATTACTCTTTTGTGGAAGACAGAAGACCCAATGATAATGAGAGTAGTCATTTGTGAGGGTTAGGACATAGCGTTTGTGCTCCCCGAAAGACTCTATTGGAAGGGGACCCATGACATCAGAGTGGACGAGGTCCAACGGGGCGGATGCATGAGAGAAGGACAGAGAGTAGGTGGACCGGTGCATCTTCTCCTGAGCACACTCAATGCACTTAGTGGGACACGAAAGGAGAAAGGAGGCTGGATCAAGGCCTTTGGCTCGCTACGTGCGGAGCATGCTGTTGACAGCGACATAGTGGATGTGACAGAGGCGGCGGTGCAGGAGATGTGTGTTGCGGAGAGAGTGTGCTAGTAACAAAAACGTGGCCTGTGTCAGCCGATGGGGAGGGGACAGAGGGAGACGCGGACAGGCGCGGCACGTGCCACAAGTTGCCACGGAGGGTGGCATGCAAGACGACACGACCGGATAGACGCAACGACATAGTGCCAACACCACGCAAGTGCAGTACGTCCATGCTCATGCCAGTGTTGACCTTGGTCCCACGAACCTCGGAACATCGATGTCCACCTCAAAACATTGATGTAGCCACGATGGACCACATCGATGTGGGTACAGCCAGGTGTGGGAATTTTGGCCACATTTTGGCCACATGTGTGTGGAAATTTGTCAATCAGAGAAATGAAGTACATTTCCAGCATGTGTATTCAAAGTGCCAAGAAAGTTAACTTTAAAAAAACTTTTAATTTTGCACAACTGTGAAACAACATGTCACCATGTAATCTACCCACGTTACTTTGTGACCATATCATCATGTCACCATGTCACCAAATCACCATGTCACAAAGTCACCAAGTCACCAAGTCACCATGTCACCATGTCACCATGTCACTATATCACCACATTACTATGTTACTTTATCACTATGACACTTTCATTGTGGTCGAGTATTTCATGCAATATTGAAAGGAAGAAAACACACATTGTAAAGAAACTCATACATTTTAAAAGTCACAGTATGCATTGATCACAACTATGCATCTTCTTGTACTTCTTTGCAGAAGCAGCAGCTCTGCACTTTGCCACCAGATTTGTAGCTGCTACAACTGCTACTGAAGTGCCACATGCACTTCAGTACGCTTGGAGCTAGGGCAGCCAGAGCAGCACGCTTGGAGCTGCTCTTTTCACCACCAATGCGGGAGGCAGTAGCTTCAACTGCAGCACCCCCTGCTCCTCCCTCACTAGCACCATGCTCTCCTGCTCCACCCTCTCTCATACCCTGTTCTCCTGATCCACCCTCTCCAGCACCCTGTTCTCCTGATCCTCCCTCTCCTACTCCCTGTTCTCCTGCTCCATCCTCTCTAGCACTATGTTCTCCTGCTCCTCCTCCAACACCCTACCCAACTAGTTCCACCTCCTCAACAAGCTGCTCACCTGCCACTCCTCCCTCCCCTGCACCCATTCCTTCTGCTCCATCAGTAGGTGCATTGCTGGTGCTTGCTCCCCCTCCACCTGCCGCTGTCCTGCTCGTGCTTGCTCCCCCCCCACTTGCTGGTACCCTGCTAGTGCTTGCTCCTCCACCACCTGCCGCTACCCTGGTGCTTGCTAACTTCTCCTGTGCACGAACACGCACGGGCCGTACATGGGGGAGACCAGACGTGTCATTCATGACACGCACAGAGGCCATGACCTCCACCACATCCTCCTCTCCCACCTCCTCCTCCTCGTCCCCCTTCTCCTCACCCTCATCATCAGTCTCCCAACCCTCCTCGGGCTCACTTAGCACGCCTTCCTCCTCCACCACCTCTCCGTCATCCTCGCTGGCATCTGCTTCTGAATCTGTCTCTGCTACATATGCTACAGCCCTCGCCAGGTCCCTCGCTGCTATGCGTCCATTCCTGCCATAGTGCTTGCGCAAACGCATGTGACACCACATGAGGAGCTCTAAGGTTGCCACCTTGAGCCGGTTCCTCCTGGCGGTATGAATGAGCTCATTCGTTGAGAAAATACGTTCACACTCAAATGATGAGCAAGGTTGAGACAGGATCTTGAGAGCCAGATCTCTGAGCACAGGCAATACACAAATGTAGTTTACATGCCACTCAACAGCAGTCATGGTACCACATTGCACCTTTGCAACAACTGCGACAGCTTTGGCACTCCTGCGTGCAGATATCATCGGGTCCTGGACTATGCTAGTCTGCCCCAGCTGGAAGGCTCCCATCTCTTTCATGATGATGTCCTGCTGATCTTCTAGAACCAGGGCCTCCACGACAGCCTGCCGGGTTGTCCAAGGTGGTGGCGTCAATGGACAGGTCATTCCTGAAGTGTTCTGGATGTAGACGTCGGGCAGCTGCATAAAGGGGACAAGACATGTCCTTTGACCACCGCTGGTCGAGCCTCCCCAAGACTTGTGGTTGACATGGCATTCTGCCACCTTACTCGGCTTCCTCCCTTTCTTCTCGGTCAGGGCCTTCAGCTGCTCAGCACAATGTAGGAGTCCCTCATAAATCTGCCCTGTCCCCCCACCCGGGGCATCAACCACCCGCAACACCTTCACCAGTGACAACAGCACATCCTTCAACTGACACACCTGCACCCAAAAAACCTTGCGGCGGATGAGCGCCCTCACCTCCTTCTTCCAGCTTCTGAATCCTGCATCCCTCCTTGAACCAATCAGCTTCCACAAAGGCAGCTGCACAAACTCCTCCACCTCTGCTCTCAGCTCCGAGAGCCTCTCCACCATGTCAAAGACAGAGGCAAAGCGGGTGTCACACCTGGTCTTCAGCACCTTGCCTCCCGTTTTTTCATTCAGCCATGTCCGGGGCATGGTGTTGTTTCTGAAAAATGCAATGAACTTCTCACACTTCCCAATGATCCCCACATCCCATGCAGACTTGCCAACATCCTTCATAATGAGATCAATGTTGTGGACACAACACCCTTGGAAGAATAGAGGTCTGAAAATTCCTTTTTGTTCACAGAAGCATTGTCACAGATGACTGAAATGACTTTGTCCTCGCCCACTGTCTCAATTGCTGGAACAATAATGCTTGCTATGTGGTCCGCGTCTCTGGTCAAGCCGCTGGCATCACGAAAAAACAGGTGAACAACCCCCATGGCATTCACTGCCATGGCATTGTATACTGGCCTAACCTGCCTGTCAGACCACTCGTTGACAGCAAGGCTGGTGCCGTATTTTGACCAAACCTGCATCAAGGGAGCATCAAGCTCGGCCAGCTCAGTGTCTAGCCTGGGTAACAGTTCACCAGTCACTGTGTCTCTGCTTGGAAGCCTGAAACTTGGAGTAGTTTTCCTGGCCGACCTAATGAATTCCATGAGAAGTGGTTCTCTAAAGAAAGAGATAGGCGATGCGGTGTACATCAGTTTGACGATGTCCAGCTGGCAGCGGTCGTTCTTCTGCTTTTGAGTGTGCTCAACCATTATGGTCTGGCGGAAGAAGCAGCCTTGTTGATATCAAAGAGCGGTATCTCACCCTCAAGCGTTGTTGATGTTGCCGGCCTGCTGGGACCCGCTGCTTTTTGCTGTTGCTGTGCCTCCTCATTGCTGGATTCTAGGTGCAACGTCATCCCCCTAGCTGCTGATGACACCTCCTTGTCCTGTGCCTCTGCCAACTTGAGCCAGGCAACTGGCTTGTCCTTGGTTCCCCATTCAGCACCTTCTCCCTTGTAGTGCTTCACGTTATGTGTCTGCCATCCCGCTGGAGGAGGAGGCATGCGCTCAAGGCCGAGAGCGTCATGACATGTTGGCGGAGGATGTGGACACTTGTCCACGTTTGGATTGTTGCATGCAAAGTGCCCGCGGATGCGGTCACACGTTCCGCTCACTTTCTTGGCACATGCTCCGTAGATGAAGCTAGCCTTCTTCACCGGCGTCACCCATGGTTGGCAGTGTTTGGACAGCTCCTTGGTGAGGAAATCACCAGTGAGCCTGCACCTCCTTGGTGGGTTCCACTTGCTGGCGTCAAACTTGACGGGCACGGCAGACACTGGGGCAACCAAGAGGCTTGAGGCACCAGTGGAGCCTCTGTTGGTGCTTGGCAGAGAGCTTGGTTGCGAAGCCATGGTGAGACGACAGAACCGCCGGGCTACTCCCGACGGTGAAGGCCAGATTTTTCTAAGTGCTCACTACATCACAGAACAGGGCATCGGTGTGTTACTGGGAGTATGGAGTGGTGGAGTATCGAGTGGCAGCGTCGGCGTCTGGCGGACGCCGCCACTGCAAACGAGCGTCTGATCTATTGCCAAATGGACGGTATATGGGCGTTCCCACGATCGTAGATAAACGATCCGTCGGCAAATCGATGGTGCACGATTCACTGATCAACGTACATACTCTGTTGGCAAATCGAAGCAAGATTCCGAACATGCAAAAAATCAGTTTGCATGTCCGGAATTACCAATAAATGAAATTTGAATTGAAAGAGATTTAGTGAAACCTCCTACCGTTGCAACAAAAATTATGAAAATGTTGTGGTCAGGAATTTGATGTTCAAACTATAAAGTGAGATTTTTGACATAAAAGTTTTCCACAAAAGTTTACCGGACTGTACCCTATCCTTATCAATAAGAGATTTTACAACGATCCAATGCAATGCATGTGACTGGCCCTCGGAATGTCCGCTCAGAATGAAGCTAACTTGCTACCTCTCATTCCATGCTGTCATATGTGTCATTGCTATCTAGCCTCCCAATTGGTCAAATCTCAGCTGAGTCATGCCACATGTCACTGTCATTGTCACTTGTAACTGTGGCATGATGCATGCATGTGAAGTGCTTTCGGGCTGTCCGAAGCCGAACCGGGCAACTCCCGGTATCTGGGATTTGTGCTTGGTTGTCTCGGCCGTTCTAAAAAATTGGGCGCCGGTAGGTTCCGATTGCCCCTACCACACTACACCACATCGATGCTACATTGATGTGGCTCGATGTGCCGAGGTCATTGTAAGGGTCCTACAACAAGCCTCGAAGGCAACACAGGCTCATGTGGTCAAGGGCAATGACGGACAGGAGGCTGAGCTCAAGACCAGGAATAAAGAGGACATCGGTCTCAAAGACATTCCCAGCGGGATCACGGAAACGAACCACACTGACGTTGCGACCTGACCAGAACCTGTCCAAACCCCAGAGACATCAGTAACAGGACCAAGGACACTGAAGGCCTCACGCGAGGCCGTCATGTAATGTTCGGCCCCGAAGTCAATGATCTAGGTCTCGGAAGGGTCCTGGACCGGTGTCGCCAGGTCGCTAATGGTCACATGGGAGTGGGCGAGGGACGAGGACGCGGTGGACAGGGGTGTGAACCAGGAATGCTAGTGATTCAGCCAGGAAACATCATCATGAAGAGGAGCAGGTGGAGAGGGCACGATAGAGAACGGAACGGACGAAGGTACAGGGCTTGACCGCAGCTCAGACTCTGTCATGCATGGTAGGGCACGATGACCAACGACGACGATACTTGCACTTTCCTGGGGAGGAGGACGAGGCAGTCTGAGCTAGAGTGCGATGACCTTCTCCAACTGTCACTCTTGGGTGGAGGGTCCAACGGAGTAGACCGGCTACGGCGTGAGGACACTAGAGTCCGGGAAGGAGGAGGGAGGCACTGGTGACAGAAGAGCGGGCGCCGATGGCTGCAGATGATGCCGTGGCTGAGCTGTCAGAGGGTGAAAGGGAACGAACAGCGTGGACACAGCAGGAGTAACGATAGTCACGGCAGCGCTGGCGAGGTGGCGCTCACGCTGGCGATGCATGGTGGCGATGACGCGTGCCTTGTCTGTCGGGAAGCAGAAACGTGTACCACCCGTGTCTTGGCTGGCCACAGTTGTGGCAGACTAAGCTACTGCCACTGGATATGCTCGACTGCTACTGTGGGCCCTTGCCCTTCTTGTCCCTACGTTTCTTCTTGCCGGATGATGAGGCACCGGAGGACGCAACTGCTGCAGGGACGGCAACAACCACTGAGGCAATGGCAGGAGATGGGAGGGCCTCCGTGCACTGGATACGGAACTCCTGACAAGCCTCCTCAATGCGGAGAAAGAGCTCGTATACCCAAGGCATGAGGATACTCTAGCCAGCCATCACGGCGAGAATTTCCTGGGTATAATGGACAAAGACGTTGGCAAACACGTCGGTTGCGCCGCGCTTGATGGTGAGGAGCGCGGATAAAGGGGACTGTGCAGCATCTCCCAGGCGGCGAAGGATGTGCTCCGTCCACTGCTAGTAGGAGGTGACTGTCTCGGTCTCCCCCATATGGAGGGAGTTGAACTCCTAAAACAGGCGGCTGGTTTCTGCCTCGCTGGAAAGGCAATGAGGGCGTGTGAGGATGTGCCATGCCGCTGCGGGTTCGGGGAGGCCGTAAGTGGAGAAGTTGCCGAGGAAGGGCTCGAGAGAAAGACGTGAAGCCGGAGGGGCGATGGGGACGAGGGTACATACAACGCGACCATCATCATATACCTGGTCGGCCTGGGTGGAGTCGTAGGGCAGGACGTAGTATGGACACATGCCCTCACCCCGCGCCCAGATGTGGAAGCTGAACTCCCAGCTCCAGAATTTCTTGCCAGCTTGGAGTGGTGGGGGCGGAGTTTCAAAGTCCTTTGGCCTGTGGCCAGCACCCAGAGCGGGGCCTAGGACTGAAGACGTAGTGTGCCTTTGGTGCTGGGTATGTTGCTGTGCCAAATATTGTGTGGTAGAGGAGACGACAGGACTAGCATGGCCGGGTGGAAGGAAGGACGACAACTACTGATGTTGTTGCTGATACTACTGTAGTGGAGACTCGCTCTGAAGTGTCGACGGCTGTAGTGCCATTAGTTGTTACGTCAGAATTGCCAGTTGCAGGCGTATGGTGGCTAGCGGGTCTTTCGAGCCAGCAAGGCTGACGACAGAGCCTACATGGTGTTGGTGCTACTGGGACTGTTGTTATTGCTGTTGCAGTTGTAGTTGTTGCTGTGGCTATTGCTGCTACGGGTACTGTTGCTACTTCTACTGTTGCGACCGTTGCTGTTGCTGCTGCTACTGCTGTAGTGGCTGCTGCCACAATAGCAGCCGCTGCTACAACTGCTGCTGCTGCTACTACTACTGATACTACAGTTGTTGCCTTTGCTACTGCAACGGCTACTGCTATGGTAGCTACTACTACTGTAGTAGCGACAGCTGTTGCTATTGTTGTTGTTGTTGTTGTTTTTGTTGTTGTTGTTGTTGTTGTTGTTGTTGTTGTTGTTGT
>SZWC01003696.1:28202-46415 GCA_023375785.1 Penium margaritaceum | reverse complement strand
TGTATGTGTGTGTGTGTGTGTGTGTGTGTGTGTGTGTGTGTGTGTGTGTGTGTGTGTGTTTGTGTGTGTATTCAATCATTTTGACTCTTGTCATCGAAGTACAATCACCGTGAATTATAAATTACTCAAGTACCCCAAATACTAACTCGTGTTCTACTTCACAACTCCTATATGTTCACCATCTACGCTCCGTTCGGCATCCTAGTGAGAGAATGTTACGTACCAGATGTACACGAGTCCCTAATCTTTTCCTGTGTACATTTCTGTTATTATATTAATAGCCGATCGCTTCGCAAGAACCACGATATTCACTCTGAAAGACGAGGACAAACTGGCCAACTGCCCCTCCCTTAGTGGATATTCCCAAACCTATCGACAGCTTCGATCACCCTCACAAACATACAAACAGAAGTATGACGACCTTTCTTTCAACTTCTCGACGCACCGAGACGATTCTAGATTTATGAAGATGCATCTTGCATCTTCACCGTCAATTCTTGAAGACCCCCGACCTCTCGGCGGACTTTCTTGAATCCAACCACTCACGACACGACTCTGCACGCGTTGCTCAACAATCGACCCAACAACCTTGACAATGCCTCATTTGTAACTCGGCATATATATATATATATATATATTTATATTTATATATATGTTTGATCATTTCGACACTTGTCATTAAAGTACACTTACCGCTAACTAAAAATCGTTCTAGTGTCCCAAATTCAAAATCGTGCTCTGCCTTGCAACTTCTCCCTGTTCACCATCTATGCTCCGTTCGGCATAACACTTGGTATCAGAGTGTAGCGATACAAGAGAGGCATCTGACTAATTTATCCATCCGGATGACTACCTCGCACAAGCCGTCAGTACATCTCACATGTCAAGACTTCACAGACTTCGCGACTATGATGTGAGGCAGCGAGAGTAACTGACGACTAGTAGCGGGACTTCGGCAATGGAGGAGTAGAACATGCCGATGCACGCGAATCCTGAAACGGCAACGAATGTTGGCGTGGCAGGCTTTGTGGTAGCTAGGACAATCCTTATGGCTTTGGTGACCAATCCGGTCACGGATGGCAAAAAACCAGCCGCCCCAACCGACGGCCTCAACAACGACAGCAGGAACGAAATGTGGCACTGGACGACAGGCGCAGATCAACGAGAAATTGGCAACCGGATCCTCGCACTTCAGGGCATCAACAACCACCTGCTCCAACAACTAAACGTCGCGATAGAGGTGAGAAGATGCGTACAAGCTTCCTAGTGACACACCCGCTGACTGGGTGTCAGTGCCCCGTCAGACGGTGACAACAGTCACAGGTCATACACACGAAGGCAAGGGTCTGGCTAGGAGACACAAGTCAGATTGTCATAATGCTTTAATAGCATTTGCAGAGAGAAATGACAAATGACAGGGCCATGGCATAAGTACCTGCCGCGGCGCACAGCGGGAATCGCACGCGGCAGCATAAGGTCTGTCCTTAAACCGGCCTAAAACCACTGTTTTGGTCGTAACTCAGTGTAGACATGCCAGAACGCTACGCCGTCTGAACCTAGACGTGCAAAATCACAAGCCGGATGCTAAGACTAGTCATATGCATATATCCGACATCAAACGGTGGACACACAATGAAAAAACATACAAATCAGGCCCACGACCAGTCCACCGATAAACTCCTAGGTGCTGTTGAAAAAGTGCACGAGGTCCCTGGCAGCGTCTAGAGCTCTGGGACGGTCGTCGGTCAGCTCCAAGCTGGTAGTCCCCCACCAGACGATGCACCGGTACCACCTCGGTCCGCATCAGGGATCTGCACGGGCATGGTCACGGCTGAGTGGTCACAGTAAACTGTACAGGTCGACAGGAACGTCACAAATCACAACACTCCCCCATGACCCGATGGTACGTATGTCCATACACGTGCAGCACCGAAATGAGTATAACAATGAGTGCAAAAACAGTCATGACACAGACAAAGATGCACCCCACACTCAACCACTCTCAGGCAAGGGGCGAAGCCCAACAAAACGAATGGCCACCAGAAACTTCTCGCGTGCTAATGCCTTCATCAAGAAGTCAGCACGCTACATGTCAGTGCCAACTCATATGACGGAGATCACATGTCGCTCCACCAGATCATGCACAAAGTGATGCTCAACCGTAATGTGCTTCGTGTGAGCATGAAAGACACCAGCGTTTTCCGCAATGGCAAGAGCTCTGTGATTGTCACAACGAAGCACAATGGCAGGTACTGACTGACCCAGCTCACTGAACAGGGGCTGCAGCCACACTGCCTTAGCAGCCCCTGCACCCAAAACAACATACTCTGCCTTCGACGAGCTACGTGCAATGTAGCCCTACTTCCCGCTGCGCCATGACACAGCAGTACCACCGAGCAAAAACACGTAACCGGTGCGACTGCGTCCATATGGACTCCAGGCCCAGTCGCTATTAGTGTAGCCGCCAAGAACCACCGAACACTACCGGCGAAAGCAGAGTCCGAGGTATGGTATGGAGACCACGTACTACACCACTTTCACAGCTGCATGAAGGGCTCTAGCGTGGAGCCTGCAAAAACTGTGCAAGGAGGTTGACAGCTAAGGCAATTTCAGGGCGTGTGGTAATGGCCACGTACATCAGAGATCCAATGAGGCGGAGGTACAAGGTCATATCCACTGTCTCCCCAAGATGTGTGGGATCGTCCACCTGTAGGGCATCCTGTCCGTCAGGTGTGAGAGGTGCGGAGGCCATGGGCACTACGCCAAGGAGGTCACTGAAGCGCTCCCCCACGACACGTGTGTATCGGGCCTGATGAAGCAATAGTGTCTGACGTCTGCGGTCGTGGACGATCTCCATGCCAAGAAATACCGCTGTAAGACTACGGTCATTCATCCTATAGGCAGTCTGGAGGACCGCCTTGGCCTCCTTCACAGCCTCCATGGAAGGAGACACGATCAGAAGGTCGTCCACATAGACCAGGATGGCGGTGAACTACTCAGGCGTCCGTCGGATGATCTGCCTCGCTCTGTACAAATCCCGCACGAGTCAAGGTGCCAGTGATCTCCTGGTTCTAACACCAAGGAGACTGCTTGAGGCCGTACAAGGACTTGTGCAAGTGCCAGACCTTGTCACCGTCCTCAAAGCCTGGTGGCTAAGCCACGTAACTCTCCTCATCCAGAGAGCCATGGAGAAACGCATTGTTCACGTCCATCTGGTGCAGTTCCTAGTCATGCTGAGCCACTACTCTGAACAGAGCGTGAGCTGAGGTCATGCGGCCGAAAAGGGGTAAAGGTGTCAGTGTAATTAATGCCCTTGATCTGAGAGTACCCCTTGACGACCAAGCGAGCCTTGTGGCATTCCAGTGAGCCATCCAGCTTCACTTTCTTGCGAAACAACCACTTGACCTGAATAGCCTTCCTCCCAGGTGGAAGGTCGACTAGCTCTTTAACTCCGTGCTCTCGGATGGCACGAAGCTCATTCTCGCAAGCAGCATGCGAAGCATCAACATCCTCTGATAAGAGAGCTTCCCTCAAAGTACCCGGATCAGGCACCATAGAGGGAGAGCTCTGAGTTTCAAGTACATACGCCTCAGTGCTAGGTCTGACGACCACAAGGTCAGCTGCTACATCACAAGCGATTTGAAACTCGCGAGTGACGAGATCGTGCCCTACGGGGCACACTGGATGTACCTCTGTGTGCTCAGTACGGACACTCAGGCCTAGGGCCTTTGTGCCGGGATCACCACTCGCGATGCTAAGAGTGGAGCGCCAAGATGCGGGACCTGACGCTCGCTAGACTCCGAAGACCAATGGTCGAAGACGACCGGCGGGCTCACGTGAGTAACCTGGGTTCAAGGGGTTCACCTCAGGCTCAGGGACAGGCACGGCCACAGCTGGTGAGGGCTGAGGCAAAGCAGTAGGTGACATAATGCGAGGAGATGTGGGTGTGGGAGACTCGGGACTGGGTGTGACAGTAGAATCAGGAGGCAAGGCAGAACCACGCACAGAGGTAGGAGTACTGGTGAACACAGGTAGAGAATCATGGGTACCTTGGAATGCGAGGGAATAGGGGAAGAAGCCGGCCATGCTGGAGAGGTCTCTGCACCGACAGCAATGATCGTAGGGTCATCAAGAGCCAGAGACCGAGAAGTGGATGGGGCTCGAACGGACACATCAGCCGGGTGAGAGGTGCTCGTAGGCTCAGACTCCCCAATCCGTCGAAAAGCCTCACAAATAGGAACGTTCGTGATAGACAGCGACGTGATCGAGGTCAGATCACGGTAGGTGAGAGACTCAATGAAGAGCGCGTCACGGGCCTCAACGATGCGACGACGGGTGGGATCCCAAAAATGGCAGGCCTTCGACCATGGGGAGATGCCTACAAGGCACACAAACGACCCCACAGTGAGACCTTGGACCCCTGCTGGTCCTCGGTGTACCACACAGAAGCCAAGGATCCCCAGACACGAGCGAGATGCAGGTTCGCACGTGGCCAAACCAAAGCTCGTACGGTATAAAGTGGTCCAGAAGGAGACCATGAGGGAGGCGGTACTAGACCCATGTCATGTAGGTGAATTCTTCAAAGGCGAAGGACTCCGGGAGACCGCACTCAGACCGCATAGCGCGAACCGCATCTTCCATGGTGTGGTTCTAGCGCTTAGAGACACCGTTCTCCTGAGGAGTAGCAGGAGCGGAGACCTGGTGAAAAACCCCGTGCTCGACGAAGAAATTGTCAATCTCACCAAGAAACTCGCCGCCGCCATCCGAACGGAAGGTGTGCAACGTGTGGCGAGACTGACGCTTAGCCATCACTAGCCAGAGGTGAACAACGAGAGCGGCATCACTCTTTTGGTTCAGGCTAAAAACCCACCACATCCGGGTGAAGTCAACAGCCAGGGTCAGGACGTATCTGCCCCGATCGGATAGAGTCTCGTCAGGAAGATGACCAAGAACGTCCGAATGGACCAACTCGAGAGGGCTAAGTGAACGAGAATGGGAGTCAGGGTAGGTGCAACGATGCATCTTACCCTGAGCGCATAACAAGCAATCGGTCTTGGGCGGCTTCTCGAAAGAAGCCGCGTCAAGACCGAGTGCGGGCTGTGTCCGGATGAGCTTCGACACAGTGTTGGAGCCCACATGACACAAGCGACGATTCAGCACTTGTTGGTGCTCAGCAGACAAAACACCAGTGACAAACACTCTAGCAGAAGGGGAGGAGGAGCAAGAAGGCGGAGAAATCTGAGAGACACGATACGGGTCATCCACAACAAAGGTACGAAGAACAATGGTACGAGTATCAATAGCTGTCACAGTCACGGAGTGTCCAGTGTGCTCCACAGAGAGTCCCATCAGTGTACAAGCACGCACAGAAAGCAAGCTGAGCTCAAGGTCATGCACTAAAAGCACCTTGGAAAGATACAGGGGGTCAGATGGACCATCAAAGCACACAACCCCAACACCTTGGACCGACAAGGACTGACCAGAGCCTGTGCAAACGGAGCGAACACACGCAACAGGACCGAGCACAACGAAGTCACTACGATGACAGGTCATGTGATGGGTGGCACCAGAATCAATGATCCAAGTAACACCGGGATCACGACCGGAGGATGTCACTGTACAACGGGAAATGGAGCACTCGGCCTCAGACGAGCGCTAAGCAACAGGTGAGGACAAACGACGAAGGGCACAGAGGTGCGACTCATGAATACAATTGGTACTGTCAGGCCCATCGTCATCACATGCCAGCTGCGTCCCCCCACACGAGTCATCACGAGCGACGAGAACAAAAGAACAAACATTCTGTGAACCACCCGGTTGTGACAACACACCCGCACCTCCCTGAAAGCGAAGTACGAGAAGATGACGGAGCTCGGCGATAGTGCGGTCACGCGGGTCCGGGTCGCCACTACTCGCCGGTGAGGAAACGGGAACTGTTGCAGTCGTGGTCACCGCACGTCCGGAGGCTGTGATCCTTGACGCAGCCTGCTGCGTGTGTGCAGCCTGAAGACCACGAGTGATCCGCTCCCAGTCAAGTGGTTGCTGGCACTCGGTCTAGCAATGAGCGCCTCCATAGTTGTAGCAGTGGACAGCACGTCCATTACTACCGCCTGAGGACTTCTGCTGCTGCTGCAACTGCTACTGGACCGAACCATGTTTCTTCTTACCCTTCTTTCCATGTGCCATAGCTATCACACCCTACATCTGAGTCGGGGTAGCCAGGGTGGAAGGGGAAGAGGAGGGTGTGCCAGAGGATGAAGAAGTGGTCTGCAAGAGGGGCGTCGGCGGCGACGCAATGGCCATTGCAGCAAGGGAACTCTCCTGGTGGGCCACGGCTACCTCGCGGGCGGAAGTCACTTGGAGAAAGAGCTGATGCACCCAAGGAAGAAGCTGAAGGGAGGTGGATAAGGGCTCAAGCNACCGCCTGAGGACTTCTGCTGCTGCTGCAACTGCTACTGGACCGAACCATGTTTCTTCTTACCCTTCTTTCCATGTGCCATAGCTATCACACCCTACATCTGAGTCGGGGTAGCCAGGGTGGAAGGGGAAGAGGAGGGTGTGCCAGAGGATGAAGAAGTGGTCTGCAAGAGGGGCGTCGGCGGCGACGCAATGGCCATTGCAGCAAGGGAACTCTCCTGGTGGGCCACGGCTACCTCGCGGGCGGAAGTCACCTGGAGAAAGAGCTGATGCACCCAAGGAAGAAGCTGAAGGGAGGTGGATAAGGGCTCGAGCACGGCGTCGTTGTGCTCAAGGCGGACTCCAATCATGATCGTGCAAAGCGTCCAGAGCCGTGTGCCTCTTGAAGTCCCAAGGCGTGTGTAGATGCGCATACCACGTCGTCAGTAATCAGATGCGGACTCGGCACGTTTCTGACAAAGGGAGTGGGAAGTACGAATGTGAGCTACGCGGGTGGCATGCGTCTCTGCAGCAAGCAGGGACAGTGCCAGGTCCCAGCCTCCATGTGGATCAGCACCCACGCCCGTGCCAGCCTCTCCAAGGAAAGGGTGAAAGTCCATGACAGTCTCTCGCGGCATGGCGTAAAGCAGTCTATGCATCACCCGAGCCGCTGTCAGCACCTAAGCGCGGTCCATAACCTGGTACGGACTGTGATAGTAGGGCCATACTTCGAAGGAGTCGGCGGTGCCATACCTTGTGCACAACAGTCAGCATCTACACCGAGGAGAGCAGCTGGATAGGACCTGCCACTTTTCGATCCTTTGGATGAGGACCCCGATATGCCAGGCATGGTGGATGATACCCTTGAGAGGGAGATTCGTGAGCTTCAGAGCGTCTCCGCCAGCTTCAGACATATTCCGGCTCCCTGTTCCCGGAGATCCGACCCTCGCCTGATCCTACCTTGGTGACTTTCCTCGTCCCGGTGTCTTCCCCATCCCTTGAACCTCCCAGCCTGTGGTTACCCTTCCCACGGAGCGGCAACCCAAGGACTTCAAGACACCGCCACCACGCTATGTCAACAAGAACGATTTTGACTGCTGGGAGACTCTCTTCTAGGTCTGGGCCACTTTACAGGGGGTATGGCCCTACTATCACAGTCCGTACCAGGTTATGGACCGCGCTCAGGTGCTGACAGCGGCTTGGGTGATGCACAGACTGCTTTACGCCATGCCACGAGAGACTGTCGTGGACTTTCGCCCTTTCCTTGGAGAGGCCGGCACGGGCGTGGGTGCTGATCCACGTGGAGGCTGGGACATGGCACTGTCCCTGCTTGCTGCAGAGACGCATGCCACCCGCGTAGCTCACATTCGTACTTTCCACTCCCTTTGTCAGAAACGTGCCGAGTCCGCATCTGATTACTGACGACGTGGCATGCGCATCTACACGCGCCTTGGGAGTTCAAGAGGCACACGGCTCTGGACGCTTTGCACGATCATGATTGGAGTCCGCCTTGAGCAGGAAGACATCTTCTCGGGGTACAGCAACGCCGTGCTTGAGCCCTTATCCACCTCCCTTCAGCTTCTTCCTTGGGTGCATCAGCTCTTTCTCCAAGTGACTTCCGCCCGCGAGGTAGCCGTGGCCCACCAGGAGAGTTCCCTTGCTGCAATGGCCATTGCGTCGCCGCCGACGCCCCTCTTGCAGACCACTTCTTCATCCTCTGGCACACCCTCCTCTTCCCCTTCCACCCTGGCTACCCCGACTCAGATGTAGGGTGTGATAGCTATGGCACATGGAAATAAGGGTAAGAAGAAACATNACAACGACGCCGTGCTCGAGCCCTTATCCACCTCCCTTCAGCTTCTTCCTTGGGTGCATCAGCTCTTTCTCCAAGTGACTTCCGCCCGCGAGGTAGCCGTGGCCCACCAGGAGAGTTCCCTTGCTGCAATGGCCATTGCGTCGCCGCCGACGCCCCTCTTGCAGACCACTTCTTCATCCTCTGGCACACCCTCCTCTTCCCCTTCCACCCTGGCTACCCCGACTCAGATGTAGGGTGTGATAGCTATGGCACATGGAAATAAGGGTAAGAAGAAACATGGTTCGGTCCAGTAGCAGTCGCAGCAGCAGCAGCAGTCCTCAGGCGGTAGCAGTGGACGTGCTGTCCACTGCTACAACTGTGGAGGCGCTCATCGCTAGACCGAGTGCCAGCAACCACTTGACTGGGAGCGGATCACTCGTGGTCTTCTGGCGGCACACACGCAGCGGGCTGCGTCGAGGATCACATCCTCCGGACGTGCGGTGACCACGATTGCAGCAGTTCCTGTTTCCTCACCGGCGAGTAGTGGCGACCCGGACCCGCGTGACCGCACTATTACCGAGCTCCATCATCTACTCGTACTTTGCTTTCAGGGAGGTGCGGGTGTGTTGTCACAACCGGGTGGTTCACAGAATGTTTGTTCTTCTGTTCTCGTCGCTCGTGATGACTCGTGTGGGGGGACGCAGCTGGCATGTGATGACGATGGGCCTGACAGTACCAATTGTATTCATGAGTCGCACCTCTGTGCCCTTCGTTGTTCTTCCTCACCTGTTCCTTAGCGCTCGTCTGAGGCCGAGTACTCCATTTCCCGTTGTACAGTGACATCCTCCGGTCGTGATCCCAGTGGTACTTGGATCATTGATTCTGGTGCCAACCATCACATGACCTGTCGTCGTAGTGACTTCGTTGTGCTCGGTCCTGTTGCGTGTGTTCGCTCCCTTTGCACAGGCTCTGGTCAGTCCTTGTCGGTCCAAGGTGTTGGGGTTGTGTGCTTTGATGGTCCATATGACCCCCTGTATCTTTCCAAGGTGCTTTTAGTGCATGACCTTGAGCTCAGCTTGCTTTCTGTGCGTGCCTGCACACTGATGGGACTCTCTGTGGAGCACACTGGACACTCCGTGACTGTGACAGCTATTGATACTCGTACCATTGTTCTTCGTACCTTTGTTGTGGATGACCCGTATCGTGTCTCTTAGATTTGTCCTCCTTCTTGCTCCTCCTCCCCTACTGCTAGAGTGTTTGTCACTGGTGTTCTGTCTGCTGAGCACCAACAAGTGCTGCATCGTCGCTTGTGTCATGTGGGCTCCAACACTGTGTCGAAGCTCATCCGGACACAGCCCGCACTCGGTCTTGACGCGGCTTCTTTTGAGAAGCCGCCCAAGACCGATTGCTTGTTATGCGCTCAGGGTAAGATGCATCGTTGCACCTACCCTGACTCCCATTCTCGCACACTTAGCCCTCTCGAGTTGGTCCATTCAGACGTTCTTGGTCCTCTTCCTGTCGAGACTCTATCCGATCGGGGCAGATACGTCCTGACCCTGACTGTTGACTTCACCCGGATGTGGTGGGGTTTTAGCCTGCACCAAAAGAGTGATGCCGCTCTCACTGTTCACCTCTGGCTAGTGATGGCTAAGCATCAGTCTCGCCACACGTTGCACACCTTCCGTTCGGATCGCGGTGGCGAGTTTCTTGGTGACATTGACAATTTCTTCGTCGAGCACGGGGGTTTTCACCAGGTCTCCGCTCCTGCTACTCCTTAGGAGAACGGTGTCTCTAAGCGCTACAACCACACCATGGAGGATGCGGTTTGCGCTATGCGGTCTGAGTGCGGTCTCCCGGAGTCCTTCGCCTTTGAAGGATTCACCTACATGACATGTGTCTAGATCCACCTCCCGCACGGTCTCCTTCTGGACCACTTTACACCGTACGAGCTTTGGTTTCGCCACGTGCTGACCTGCATCTCGCTCGTGTCTGGGGATCCTTGGCTTCTGTGTGGTATACCGAGGACCAGCAGGGGTCCAAGGTCTGACTGTGGGGTCGTTTGTGTTCCTTGTAGGCATCTCCCCATGGTCGAAGGCTTGGCATTTTTGAGATCCCGCCCGTCATCGCATCGTTGAGACCCGCAACGCGCTCTTCTTTGAGTCTCTCACCTACCGTGATCTGACCTCGATCACGTCGCTGTCTATCACGAACGTTCCTATGTGTGAGGCTTCTCGACGGATTAGGGAGTCTGAGCCTACGAGCACCTCTCACCCGGCTGATGTGTCCGTTTGAGCCCCATCCACTTCTCGGTCTCTGGCTCTTGATGACCCTACGATCATTGCTGTCGGTGCAGAGACCTCTCCAGCATAGCCGGCTTCTACCCCTGTTCCCTCGCATTCCAAGGTACCCATGATTCTTTACCTGTGTTCGCCAGTACTCCTACCTCTGTGTGTGGTTCTGCCTTGCCTCCTGATCCTACTGTCACACCCAGTCCCGAGTCTCCCACACCCACATCTCCTCGCATTATGTCACCTACTGCTTTGCCTCAGCCCTCACCAGCTGTGGCCGTGCCTGTCCCTGAGCCCGAGGTGAGCCCCTTGAACCCAGGTTAGTCACGTGAGCCCGCCAGTCGTCTTCGACCATTGGTCTTCGGAGTCTAGCGAGCGTCAGGTCCAGCATCTAGGCACACCACTCTTAGCATCGCGAGTGGTGATCCCAGCACAAAGGCCCTAGGCCTGAGTGTCCGTACTGAGCACACAGAGGTACATCCAGCGTACCCCGTAGGGCACGATCTTGTCACTCGCGAGTTTCAAATCGCTTGTGATGCAGCAGCTGACCTTGTGGTCGTCAGACCTAGCACTGAGGCGTGTGTACTTGAAACTCAGAGGACATACTGGGACTTCGGATGTCTGCTGTGGGGCCGTGGACTGACCACGAATAAGATCAGTAAGCGCACGGATGGCATTAGTCTGTTGCTGCTGGTGACGTCGAATCTCATCCTGCTGACTACGTAGGTCTGCAATGGCCTGCGAGCGAGGCCTCATGACCCCTGAGGAGGTGCAAGAGGGATCTGGTGGTCCTTTGCCCTTGTCACCAGTCGGAGCCATATCAACGCTCAGTATGGACCTGTAGAGCCTGACGTCATCATCGTGAGTGATGACGTCACCACCAACACTTAGCCAAAAAATTTCTGACAGTTCTGCAGAACTGTCATTGTTTCTTGAGGATTTGCAACGCTGAGAAACAATGGTGTTTCAGCCAAAAAATTGGCTAAGTGTTGGTGGTGACGTCATTACTCACAATGATGACGTTAGCATGAAGGTTGTCCAAATGAGGCGAAATTTGGAGCAAATATGCGCCAAAGGATTATGAATGCAGTGGCAGTGGTTTTGTGAAAAAAAAAAGCCTTCAAAAAGTCAAAAACGTCACCGTTTTCTTTTCAGCCCAAAATCCAAAAAATATCTAGATTTGAGAGCGCTTTTTCATTTTCTGGAGCCTTCAGGGCATGAAATGAGGCGGGAGTGGTAGCGATGGTTAGGGTTTTGCAAGAGCTTTCTAAAAAGCTCTTACACACCAAAAGTGGTGGTCAAATGGGACACTTGCATCGTCTCACGTCCGGGGAGGGTAGTATGTGGGACCTGAGTGAAGCTTCTGGGACCCTTCACAGACCCCTTCTCAACATCTCATGCCTCAACTGCTACTGGAGGGGGTTGGAAAACCCTTGGCTGCCCCGTGGTAGTGGCGTGGTGATGCGGTTGCAAGGGTGTCTCCGTTGCTGCAATCTGTTGTGGCGGGTCACCGTGGATTGGTGGGTCCTCCCAAGACCGTGGCTTTAGCTGTGGCTCTCACTGCAGCTGCCACTGCTGCGTCTCTGCAGCGCAACTCAGCGAGGGATGCCTCACTGCTCTGATACCATGAGAAGATGTGTACAAGCTTCCTAGCGACACAGCCGTTGACTGGGCGCCAGTGCACCGTCAGACGGTGACAACAGTCACAGGTCGTACACACGACGGCAAGGGTCTGGCTAGGAGACACAAGTGAGAGTGTCATAATGTTTCAATAGTATTTGTAGAGAGAAATGACAAATTACAGGTCCATGGCATAAGTACCTGCCGCAGCGCACGGCGGGTGTCGCACGCGGCAGCACAAGGTCTGTCCTAAAACCGACCCAAAACCATTGTTTTGGCCGTAACTCATCGTAAACATGCCAGAACGCTACGCCATCTGAACCTAGACATGCAGAATCACAAGCTGAACGCTATGACTGGTCATATGCATGTATCCGGCATCAAACGGTGGACACACAATGAAAGAATATGCAAATCAGGCCCACGGCCAGTCCACCGATAAACTCCTACGTGTTGCACAAAAACTACACGAGGTCCCTGGCGGCGTCTAGAGCTCTGGGACGGTCGTCGGTCAGCTCCAAGCTGGTAGTCCCCCACCAGACCATGCACCGGTACCACTTGGGTCTGCATTAGGGATCTGCATGGGGATGGACACGGCCGAGTGGTCACAGTAAACTGTACATGTCGATAGGAACGTCACAAATCACAACAAGAGGCTCTGTGAAACACAAGCTCGCGTGAAGCGGTGCTCGTCGAGAGAAATTCCCAACTCGTGAGAGAATCTAAAATTTTTCCGGCTTTACCAGAACAATTTGATCCTCAAAACTCAAAGGGACCAACAGTTCGAATGTGGCTTAAGAGTTTGAAGGTGTTCTTCACCGTTGCTGGGATCAATGATGATCAAAGGAAAATTGACCTCGCGGCCACGCTTTTGCGTGGCACGGCGTTACGTTTGTGGCCTGATCTAAATACCATCCAATGGCAGCAGGAGACCGTGGGAGACTCATCAACGGCCAACGGCGCCCGTCTCACATCACCGACGGCAAGCATTCTACCCTTGGAGCAGATCAACCGACAGTGGCAAGACACGGTGACGCCACCAATTGACTGGAATGAATTCTCGCACGCGATTCTCGCACACTTTGGACAACTGAACGAGAAGTCCAACGTACGGTACAGGCTCCATCGTCTACATCAGCAGTCTAACATGGAGTACACGTGAAGATTCCGCGAGATCATCACCGAAGTAGATATCGCCCCTGACAAACTCTGTTTACATTACAATTGCCTCAAGCGAGATATCCGGTGGGGCAATCGGTATTTCAGCATCTAGAACGACTTACCGTGGATGATTGCAGCAGCAAAGAGGATCAACACCCACTACAATGCTCGGATCCATGAATCCTGCGGTTGGCGACCTCCTAACCACAACTATCGTGGAAATGGAGAAAACGAATCAGCAAACACCTCAACTCTGATGGAAGTGGAAACCGTAGACCAGATAGATACGCGAACTTGCTACAAGTGCGGAAAACCCGGGCACATCGCTCGCAACTGTCGGAGCAAGCAACAAGCCAAAAAGGGAGGAAGTTACAGAAAAATGAGTCGGGAAAAGGAAAAGAGCAAGAGTAAAAGGTGCAACTCTTGTCCATGAGGAGCGATCTACGCCGAACGATCCCCCATCCAAATGACCTATATCACCGCAGAGGGTTTATGAGATCGTAAAGTTTGACGAGGAGTAAGAGGACAACCAACCGGCAATACTGCTAAAAGTTCAGCCTCGAGGATGCAAAAGTCAAGAAACAGTACCAACACTTTTGGGTCGAGGAGCTTCACATAGCTTAGTGAGTCATGACATGGTTCGCAAATTGGGTTTGCAAACTGAACCGAGGGTGTTCAAAGGAAAAACCGTCGATAGGAGACTACAGATACGGAGACTCCAAGAACCACTACGACCACAAATGGGAGATATATGGGATGTAACGGTCTAGAGGTCTTGTCCAATGAGCGATTACAAAATTGTCCTTGGGCACGATTCCCTGTATCGGTACAATCCGCAGGTCGACAGGAACAACAACGACGTCTACGTGGAGATTGATGGCGCCAAGTGACAACTTCCGATTGTGGGAAGGAAACCGAGAGCAAAAGCAAAAGAGGTGCAAGAAGCAGAGGAAGTCGCCAAAAAGTGACAACGTGTGCAACCGATATTGCTCAACTTGGCCAAGTACTACATACGACAAGGAGCTCATGTGTGGCTCATACACATCAAGCCAATGGGAGAAGCGGAAGTGGTAGCATCCGACTCATCATCGGCCTCATCAGCCTCATCGGCATCAACGAAGGTTGCGATGGTACCTGAAGAGTTCGCACCACTCATTCAGGAGTTTGCAACCGTCTTCCCCGACAAACTCCCAGGAGGTTTACCTCCTCAGTTCAACATGGATCATTCCATTGAGCTGAAGCCAAGAAGCAGACCTACAATTCAAGGGGCCTATCGGATAAGCGACCATGAGCTGAATGGGGTGAAAAAGCAGCTCGACGTGATGCTTGGTCAGGGGCCCGTCCGCCCATCTACGTCACCATATGCCGCACTAGTACTATTTGTAAAAAAGAAAACCGGTGAGATGCGGATGTGCGTGGATGATCGGGCGTTGAACGACGCTACCATCAAGAACCAGTATCCTCTTCCTTGAGCCGACGAACTTTTTGACCAACTCCGCGGGGCTCGAACTTTTTCATTAAAATCGACTTACGTAGCAGGTATCACCTAATGCACGTGGCACACGATGATATCGTTTAGACGGTGTTCCGAACCCGCTACAAGAATTTTGAGTTTGCGGTGATGTCGTTTGGACTTACAAATGCACCGGCGATGTTCATGGTGGCATTGAACAATATTTTCCGACCATACCTTGACAATTTGTCGTAGTAAACATCGACAACATCCTCGTATACAGCCGCATCCTGAAGGATCATGATGGACATCTTAAAAAATTCCTCAAAGTTTTACTAAGAGAAAAGTTTTGGACATCTCCCGAAATTCGACTTCAGTCGTCATTCGATAGGGTTCGATAGGATCATTCGATATTTTTTTGGTCACGTCATCAACAGTGGGCGGATCACCATGGATCCGAAAAAGGTGGCAGCAGTTGCTGGTTGGCCGACGCTAACCAACGTTTGAGAAATTCAGGTTTTTCTCGGATTCTGTAGTTACTACCGGCAATTTGTACCGGAATACGCCCAAGTGTCAACGCCTCTTTCCGACCTCACTCAAAGGAGAACAAGTGGCAGTGGGGAGATAGCGAACAAGAAGCGTTCAACGCTTTGCGCAACACTCTGACCTAGGCGCCAGCCCTACCATTAGCCAATCGAACGGACGACTAAGTCATGGCCACGGATGCATCAGACCGAGCCATTGGTACGGTCCATTTGCAAGACCATGGCAACGGAGAACAACCGATCGCCTAGATGTCTCAAAAACTGTGAGGACCGGAACTCAACTACGTAATGCAAGAGAAAGAGATGCTAGCGGTCATGCACACGTTCAAGATGTGGCGATGCTATCTAGAGTATCGACGACACATTGTGCGCATTTTACGACGCAATTGAATCTCAACCGACGTCAAACCTGATGGATGGAGTTCCTTGAATCCGGGTTGGACTACGATATCGAGTATCGGCCAGGCAAAATCAACCTGGCAGACACACACAGTTGCTGACAATGCCCTAGTGCTACTCAATTTCGCCAACCAAAATATTTTTTGACCCGTTCACAAAGTTCGCCAGCAATTTTGATTAATTAATGGTTCTCGAAAACGAATGAAATTGGGTCAAAGTGTTGTTCTAATTCTGTCGACCACTGGTCTCTCAGCCTTTTTATTGTGAGAGAGCCCATTCAAGACCGACTCGAAACGTCCAGATTCGGTTGTGCGAACGGTAAGTGCACCGGCGGCGCTCCGCCGTTACACTTTCATTTTCGTCCGTCGTGCAACGGTCAGCACGAAGCGTCGGTGCCGTGCACATGAGTCGCGCATGTACGTGATGCAAGGTGGTGATGAGGCGCCACCTTCAATGCACTTGAAGCGTCTCAGAGTTCAGACTCCATGCAACGGCTGCCTCGCACCACGATTTTCAGTCCTACCATCAGCTCCACCATGTCGCGCCTCACAGACTTCTTCAACAAGGTGACGACGGACGAGTACCGTGAGCAAGTTGCTCGTGCCTTGGCAGCACCAAAACCGCCGATGCCTGCATGGACACGTCGCGTTCCTACCCGTCCAAGGAAGTTTCCGACACTTGTTCTCCCACCATGCATCACTTTGGGCCCGGAGATTGTAGCCGTCGCCACGCCATCGTCGCAACCGTCTACCTCTCGCGGTATTGACCCAGACGAGAGCATCCACGAGCGTTTGCCGCTGCGCCGCAGGGTGGTGGTGTCCGACGACGAGCCAGACATCCAGGACCGCCCTTCGGACAACCTACAGCAAGAAGACCGCACGGCAGAGGACCGGGATGAGGCTGACGCCATCATCATCGGCCTCAACGTGCCCCCCGAGGTGGTTGCAGCTCGAGCCGCCATGGATGCGCGTGCCGCAAGCGCTTTCATGGTGTCCTTCGCGGACGACAAGACATCGGCCGATGTCAGCATCGATCCGTCGTCGACGGATGAGGTCGTCAACCCTCTACTCCCTCCTCCCCCATCTGTTGCCCGTGGTGCAAAGCGTGGCCGTTACATGGACTGGTACAGGCTTGGCCACGTACCCACCATCCATGCCGTGGTGCTCGCCCATGACACCATCCCTAAGGCCATCGCACATCTTCAAAAACACTACGCCATCCCCGGTCAGGAGAGTGTCTACGCCCGACTCACACCATCGACAGTTCGCGGATGGTACGAGCCGGGAACAAAGACGTTGCGCGCTGCATACGCCCCGGCCTTGGCTGCTGTCCCGCCCATGCCCATCGAGGTGGCTGCACGTACGGCTACAAGAGTACAAGGGAAAAAGGCACGCCCCGGGTACTTCCACGAGCATCCCGAGCTGAAGAAGGAGGTCATCCGCGCCTTGGAGGGCATGCGCGAGAGGGGGACGTCCATGCGCAGTGTCGTCATCCGCAAAAAGATCATCGCCATCGCGGCAGAGAGAGGGGGGTTACTGAGCTGATGGGTAAGCCCATCGACGGCATCTTCTGCCGAAGCTGGGTCCGGAAGTTTGTGGCTGAGGAGTTGGGCTGGGCATGGCGCTGCAGGACAACGGCAGCCCAGAAGCTGCCCATGGATTGGGAGGACCGCGCCATCACCATGTTCAAGCGAGCTGCCTTCTACATCACACTCCACAAGATCATCCCCTCCCTCATCGTGAATGCCGACCATACGGGGGTGCACCTGGTGCCAGCACCACGGTACACGTACGCGCCGCGTAGTTCTACCGAGGTCAAAGTGATCGGAAAAGAAGACAAACGTGCAGTGATCGCCCTCCTTGCATCCTCTCTCGAGGGCGAGATGTTGCCCATGCAGGTGATTTGGACGGGCAAGACGGCAGCCTGTCATCCGCGCGGCAACAACACCAACACCGCCACGCGAGAGCATGGGTAGCACTTTACCCACACGCCCAATCACTGGGCCAGCGTGGAAACCTCAAAAGAATGGTTCGCGATGGTTTTGGAGCCTCATTTCATCTGCACGTGTGCTAAGAATGGTCTGTCCTACACCCGTGCGAAACTTCTGCTCGTGCTTGATGCATGGCGGCCCCAGGCAAGCGTCAGCTTCAAAGAGTGGGTCCGTGAGCGGTACCCTTACGTCATCTTGCTGTACATCCCCGCCGGATGCAAAGGAAAGCTGCAGCCGGCGGATGTCGGCCTTCAGCGCCCCTTCAAGGCGAAGGTCTCGTCAGGGTACGCATCATGGGTGGGGAGCAAACTGCATGGACAGATGACGGTCGATCTCGGGATGCGACAGATCAAGGATGAATCGGTGGGCTGGATGCTGAAGGGCTGGAATCACATCCGCGACAACCCTGACATGGTGCGCAATGCTTGGCGCGAGGCAGGGTTCATGAAGTGCTTCGAGGAGAAATTTCAGACCATGGCATCCTCGGACTACCTGGGGTTCATGACCAGCCCCGAGATTGATGGCTATGAGCCGGAAGACATTGCCATGTAGATGTCTATTTTTTT
>SZWC01003696.1:3295-15517 GCA_023375785.1 Penium margaritaceum | reverse complement strand
GAGAGAGAGAGATATATATAGAGAGAGAGAGAGAGAGAGAGAGAGAGAGAGAGAGAGAGAGAAAGAGAGAGAGAGAGAGAGAAATGAAGAGAGAAAGAGAGAGCAATAGATTGAAATAAAGAGAGAGACAGAGAGAGATATATAGATAATTATAGAGAGAATGAGAGAGATTCATAGAAACAAATGGACATTGACTAAATATGAAAAACAACTAATGTAGCAAATTTATCCTCCTCATAGCCTTGTATTTTGGGAATTATCATAAATTTTACGTAGTCAGTGGATGCCTTGGATCCAGCCTTGCTGCATCCAATGCAGAAAATTGTCCTTGATGTGACGGATAATGAGGTTCACCATTTTACTATCCTGCATCTACAGTCCCACCCACAAGTTGAATGCAATGGAAACTCTTGCCTTGAAAGGACAGTACATACCAATATCTTTGGTCTATAGTTTCATTCTACATCGTGCAAGGATGTAGATGATAACCACCCACACTAAGTACTCTCAAACCCATACCTTTACCATTTACGTGGCGTGAGGGCACCATGCATCCCAAATCAGCAGCAAACGCGTATGGTAAGGGGACAATGGCTAGTTCTTGCATTTTACAATTTAGTAGAGTTCAAAGATCATGGTGAACCATTGCTTTGATTTCTCCAAACCCGCCCAATAGTTTGGTCCTGTGTAAAGTGTTAGCCGATATAATTAAGCGTGAAGTTGAAGTTTTTGCCGCGCGAGTGACATGCATTCGTTGTCCTTGTCTAGATGACCGTTAGTGGCAAACATTCCCCATACTTTGATGATTCAATGACGAATATCACTTATATTTTGCTTTCTTTCCTCTAAATTGTGAACTTGTTGGACCTCTCGGGTGCATATGTGTACTGCGGCATGGGCACAAGCTGCACAATGGTGTGATGTGCGCTCACGATGTAAAAATCATGGATGCAAATCATACTCATAAGGAATGCTATGCACTTCAACATGCTCATTCCGTGGGCCTCCAAATCAGCAACACCTTCTATAATGTTGTGGTCCCACAACACCATTACTAATAAAGTTCGTCGGTGATTAGATTCCAACACCAATTATGTAAGAAAAGCTTGAAAATTTGCTTACTATCCTTTTTCACCACCCCACACTTTCAGAGAATGGCCACCACGTTCTTTAGCATGGTGATGGATGATACTGGTGTGCCCACCTTGCACATGCGAATGACCGTGCAATCCACTTTGTTCTTCAGTTTGGGGTGCTAAAAAACGTAAGCCTTGCGTCCACCACTACCTTGTACATTAGGGAATTTCTTGGTATTTTCTTCAATCACTACATGTGGGAAGCTAAACAACGCAGATATGTAGATGGTACATAGCTGGTTTGTGCCCAGATTGTACCATCCATGGACCCTTGATGGAGATAGTTTCTCGTCGCTGGACAACTGATGTAGAAGATGGTATCAATCAATGGCATGGATGGTGTTGGATTTCCTTCATGATGCTAACGCATCAGACATCAATGGCATGGATGATTGGCATGTGGCCAAAGCCGTACCAATCCATGTACTTTCTAAATTTTGCATTTGATTCATTTGATGATGCGGTTTTAGGCATGGGTGGTGTAGGAGGCTACTGCAAGTCGTAGGTGATTCCATCATCGACAATCACCGACTAATCTGCCACCATATTTGATTCAAGCTCCATGAGTAGTACCTCTATTGCGGCACATTGATTGCTTTGTGTCCAACGTTCAGAACATTATCAGCAAGAGCGGAGCTGGAGGCAACTTTTGCTTTGTCAGCACGGGTTACAGTGGCATCCACATCTTAAGACACTTTTTGGAACCCGTCAGATTAGCGTCACTGAAGATAAAACATATTCCCTTGCGTTGTGGGAGGAATTTATGCAGGCTCTTGTGAGGATTTGCCTTCGTCTTCTTGGTAGGCACCATCACAGCCATAGGTGCAAATGAGGAAGGGAGGCCAAGAGGGTGTTTTTTTGACCTCATAGTATCGCGACATGTCATAAGAGGAGCAACTGGCTTAGGTGTAGCCAGTGTAGGTGCCACGTGCTCTTTGTACGCATTAACCAAAATTGTATTGAAGGACTTTGTGAGGGTTTCCATGAGGCTGAGCTGTACACTTCCAATTCGAGTGCATTCACAAACCAAGAGGTAGGGGCAATGGAAGAGTGAATTACAAATCAGATACTTTTTTATCACCACAAAGCATCTTTGTAGCCAGTCCCCTCCTAAAAAAAGATTGCCTTGTATGTTCATATTGATGGAATCAACGTTTGTGCGATCACGCCTGCAATGGTCATGATATCGCATGTGTACATAAACAATAGTACAACGACCGACATACCAGAATTGAAGTGTCTGAAAAATAGTTTGCAGATTCTAAATTATAATTATGTCTTTGTAGGCGCTCTATGGAGGTTAAACACAAGTTTCTTCATAAACAAATGGGCACGAATATAGCAATACAAAACTGCGCTAGAGCCTTGGATGGTTTGAAAAAGGTAAGGTAGTTCACAAAATCCACAGATACATCTTAAGGAAGCCTTGATCACTTCTATGTCCATCGTATCCGCATGGAAAGTGAAATTGTTAGCTTTTTTCTATGCATTCTGGAGGAGAATTTCAAATACATCTTCGAATTATGCTGTTGTCCCAATTTATGCTTTACACGCTTTGGAATTTAAATGAGAATTTATTTAGTATTATTTCAAATGACTCATCTACGTAAATCAATTAACTTCCATCTTGATTTATTCAATAGTAGCAATATTTTTCCATTTCATTGCTTACTTTCATCAATGATGCTTATCAATCGAACATCATTTTCAAATGTTTTTGGTGGCTAAATCATGATACCTTATACATAATAGGCCAAATAATAGAAATTGTAGTACCCTGATACCAGCATTCATGAGGTAAAAATAAGATCACCTTGAAAAATGTTGATAAGATAGTGTTCTTTGAGAGATAACTATGCTTACTTGAGATAAAGTGCAAGATTGAAATAAATATGTTAAATTATTAACCTCAAAGTTTACAAAAACATAATTAATATCTTTATCATGATCAAGTGACGCTTGTTACATTGCATAATGCTTATGGCTAAAGGCCTTATAGATGGTCTAGATATGAAACTATTTAGAAACAAATGATGTAAAGCTTTACCATTGCCATTTGTTTGATATCTTTGTATTAGTCAATATTTTAGTTTATTACACGTTTGGAACATGTAAAAATGAAATAAGAATGAAAGAATAGTTAAATAGAATAAATTCTGAAAAACAAAGTCATATCTTCATAAAACACTTAAGTACTTCTACGCACATGTGGCCACTCTTTTATAGAAAACATGCTTTTATCGTATGTGAAGGTGATGAGCTATGGTTAATTATCCCCTTTAAATTCAGTATGATACCTGTGTATAGTACATGCGCTCTAAGTATACTTCTGAAAAGCTTACATCGAGATGTTTACTTCTTCAACACTACATATTTAGTGCAATTCACTTGGAATGCTTCAACATAAAAATCTTTTCTCTGTATTTCTGAACTGGAATATTGTAGCTCAAAAGGAATTTTCATGCATTGTAATGTTTCTAAAAAAGCATACATATGTTCCTTGATTTGTGCATTGGTTGTTTTGTGTGCCGTATTCTTGTTACAAAAAACGTTTGGACCTAAACCTCTCATTTCCTTCAATAAACGTGCATATGAAAAATTGCGATGATATCCTGATAGGTTTGCTGTCACCATTTGCTTGATGATGTCCCCCTCCCCACTAACTCTCTAGTACATTCGGGAAGTGTATTGAGGAGTGTACTAGGCGAACAAAGTTTTTTTAACTTGTGTAACAACAGGTCCGCACCTCCTTCTACATACACTAGTTTAGAAAACAATTCTCGCTTACTTACACTCTCCAATACACCACCCCAATACACTTTGAACCATTGGGGGGTGGGGGATGAGGATACAACGACCCCCTCCCCTCTCCCCCCCCCAAAGCAGACGAGTGTATTGCAGGAGTGTAGCTAGGACTGTATCTGGTAGATATGAAGAAATAGTCTTTTGTACATGTTCAATATTTGCTCGTAAGCTATCGATTACTGGAATTAAACATCTCTCATTTTGTCCACATAAGCAACTAGAAGGCTGTGTATAAACAATTTAGTGTACTTCGACCTCGCCATATCTTGACCCGCAGTGGACCCCCCTCCCCCACCACATAACCATCCAATGTATTTAGGAAGTGTGTTAGGGAGTGCACTAGGGGAACAATGTTTTTTGGGACTTGTGTAACGGCAGCTATGCACCTCCCACAAAGTACACTAGTTATACGGCTCCCCTAACTAAAATATCCAATTCACCACCCCAATACACTTACAAGTGGTGGAGGAGGGGGTTTCTAGCAACAAAAACCCCTTCCCAAGTGGATGGGTGTTAGTGGGAGTGTATCTTGGAGTGTATCTAGTAGAAAGGAAGACAAATCCTTGTGTAAATCTACATTATTTCTTGTAATTCATCAATTTCAAGAAATCGATGTTTCTCGCTTTGTCTATATTACTAGCTAGAACTTAGCTAGTAATGTAGCTAGTAATGTAGACAACTCAGGGAACTTCGACCTCACGATTATGGCAACTCAAGTGGATCCCCCGCAAACCCTCTTGTGTACCGAGGAAGTGTCTTGGTGAGTGTAATCAGTGAACGTAGTTTGTTCGAAATTGTGTAACGGAAGGTCCCTCCAAATACATTAGTTTATGAAAGAAGGCTACCTCAGCTACGCTCTCTAATACACAACACTAATACAATTTCAACTATAGCCCAGGGGAGGGGGATGTGGATACAGGGATCCCCCCCAAAGTGGATGTGTGTATTGCGAGAGTGTTCCTGGGAATGTATCAAGTAGAAAGGAAAAAAACAGATGCAAAGATCTTCATTAAGTAATTGTAAGTCGTCGATTTCAAGCATGTCATGTCTCTCAATATGTATACATAACTGGGTACAAGAATATACACATATAGTTTTTTGTACGTTAACCCTGTCAGAACGAGACCCCAAGTGGATCCCCCCTCCCTTGCAAACTCCTCTAGTGTATTCGAGAAGTGGAAAGTGGAGTGTAGGAAGGATGTTTTTGGACTTGTGTAACGGCAGGTCCGCACTTTCCTCCTGATACACTAGTTTAAAAGAGAAGGCTCCCCTTGCTACACTCAAATACACCACCAAAATAGTTGTTGAAGTATAGAAGGAGGGGTAGTCGGGATACAAGGAACCCCTCCCCTGAAGTGGATGATTATATTACACGAGTTTAGCTCGTACAAAATGTACAATGTGCACAATGTATATTTCATTTGAAGCAACGGTATAATAATGTATTTGCAATATATTATATATGGTAATTTTTTTTATGTTTTCATTGAACCCTGTTGTCAAAAAATATCATAGAAATTCAGGTGTTCATTACACATAAGTATGTATGAACTTTACTTTTTTTTAGAAATTTCATGGAAACATTGTCCATTTTCTTGGGTTCTTTCGTGGAAGGATCCTCTCCATATGTTTTACTCTCATACAAACATTTGTAAGTGTTGATTTCCGGTGATTGGGCATAAACTAAAGTGATTGATTGGTTAGACAAAACAACACGTCCATTGAAGCCATCAGTCACGCATCACTTGTAATGGCCATACTAAATAGAGTGTCTGCTTGGTCGTGTGATTTTGGCTGAGGGTAAGGAGAGAAGAGGAATGTTTTCCTTGATTTTTTTTGAATGATTCTTTAGTTCTCATATAGATGCAGCTTTTTTATTGTGGTGAGTTTACTGTAGACCATCAAAACCATAACCAAACAAATGAAATTGTCATAATTCAGGATTTTTGTTACCACCACTTTTCCTTTTTCACATATGGAGTATCAATTTCTAAGTTTGGCGAATATCATAATTGTCTGGTTCATGCTTCCTTGTTTATTACAAGTTAAATAATCTTATGGTTATTACCTTGTGTCACGTAGAAAAGGTGGAGCCAACTCATAGATGAAACCAAAAAAATCTAGCAACCAAATTGTAGTGAATTGAAGGCCACCTTCGTGTTGGGATAAAGTCACTATAGCAAATCCGATCAAGTACGCCGGCTACTTGGTTGGTGGGATCCTTTCACTAGGAAGTTATATTCTGGGCATTTGCTTTAAGAAGGATGCAAACCATTGTGTTCTCGTACCATGGTTGGAACACATTGTTTTCTATGTGCAACGGTAGGATTGAATTAGATCCTAGTTTGGATACACATGTGCACTTAGGTTTTTTCTTGATAGTCACAAGTGTCACCTAAAAGCACCAATATTGAAGAGGAAACAAACCATGCTATTGATGTAGGCGTGTTGGATCTTAAGTACAACAAGTCTTTGGGTTGTGATGGAAGGTTTTGTTTTTGAAAATTATAACAAATGAATGTTTGAAGTAACATTTTGCGGACAACATCTGAAAAATTCATACCACATCTTCTGAAATGTCAATTCATTCATAAAGGCAGTTATTTCATTAAATCGGATCCTTTCTAGATAAATATATTTTTAATGTTATACTTCAAAATTTCTCCTTAGACGTCAAACAATTACCTTACACATATTGTCGTTTCATTTTGGTCCACATGCAATATTTGAGGCTCATGTTGATGTATACAAAGTGTATAATGAGAAATCTACATAGAAGGCCAATTTTCAAAAGACAAAAAATCAAGACATCAAAGTCCCTGCAATGCTTTGCAATGACCCCTTAGATGTGAAACGTGCTGACCTCTTATACAAGCAACGGGAATAGAGACAAGGATATGCCTTGTACCCCCATTATGCGGTTGGGTTCCTCCATCGTTTCATGAGAAATGTATTCACAAAAGAGGTGATATCTTCTTCAACATGGCTGCCACGTATATGTCGCATTATGCAGGTTGCCTTGTTCATTCTTAGGTGTTCACTTTTGTCCATCTACGTAATGGGAAACACTTTGGTCGTAAGGCTTTTGGACCGATGCACATAGGGTGCATGCACAACCTTTTACACCGGTGTTCTGGCAACAAGCAACAATGTTTCAACGTTTTGTATGATCCCATGTCAAAGACATGTGTCTCCTTGAAATAGAGTCTTAAACTACATGATGACAAGCTGCAATGGAGAAAACAAGCTGCATGAATCTTAGTAAGATGCCTCCAAAAAAGTCCTCATAAGACCCAAGGTATGTGTTTTCATTATAAAACCTTGCATCCATTGAGAAGTTGGGATTGGTTGATTTTACACTATAATGCATGATTGAATGGGAAAATGAGGGAAAAAAAGACAACAATGTGGGGTTCACCAATTCACAGCACGAGTCTACATTGGCGGTTTGGAGGTGGCAGAGGAATTCGATGATGAACATCACATTGTGGTGCGTCAACCACAACATCAAGTATGTAGAGGAGATAGCCAAAAGTTCCTTGATCGTGGTCTACAATTTTGTTTTCCATTTTTTGGCGTACGTCAAGCGACTGGAGAAGAATGCGGAGTGCCACATGCAGTCCATGGTTTACTACATATGACACGTACCGTTATGTCGTCGATCGGGGTATGGCCTAGGTTTCCATGGCCAAAGGTGCAAATGAGAAGAACTTATGACACTCAGAACAAGGTGATTGGCCACTACATAGTGATCTTTGAAATGGAAGCCATGGGGACATCTAGAGTGAGAAGACTTTGAGACTAGAAATTTAGGTACATGGATGGAAATGCATTCAAACATGACATGATTGTGCACATGTTTGATGGAATTTCTATGTCTTGATCGACCCTGGTTGTGTTTAAACAATATAAACTATTATGATTATGCTTTTTCACAAGGGGCAACCATCAGACTTTAAATCCCTAGTGTAACTGACGTAGCGTAGTTTGTGGTTGAGATTTTGTTCATGTATCTTTTTGTCACATTTATAGGGTTGGACACGTGTACCTGACATCTCGTAGGTTTGGTGAGAATTCTTGTATCTTCCAATTTTTTAGACTTCTATCTTGTTGTGAAACTCTACAAGCACGGCTTCCTCTTGTACATTTCATGAAAGCAAAGTCTTGTATAAAAGGATTCGGGTGACAAGCATCAATTCACATGTATTGATGCACTAATTATTCTTACCTTTGAAAAGGAAATTATGCATGGCCACAATCAATGAATCATGCTCTTCCTTTTATATAAATTATTCTTTCAATTCAAACTTTGAAGCCTTGAATGACAAACTACCTTGAACTTCTCGCACGTGTTGCACCTACATGCATTCACACCCAAATCATTATCGCCATACAAGTCTCTGATACTTGCAAGCACCACTCACCTCCACCACTCTACACACATCGCCCATCATGTTTTTCCTCACAGATTCAATGAAATTCTTCTTGTAATGAAGGAACTCTCCACGTTGCATTTGGAATGATGATAACACTCAAACCCCGTACGATGGCCCTCAAGCTCACCTTCTGATGATCCCTTGGGTGAAATGTATGCGATATTAGGTCTACCATGAGTGTTACAATTCAAGTGCCTTTATTTTTTACTTTGTGCTCTTCAGCATCACTCCAATCGTCATCGCCAATGACCAGAATGCGTACATGCATGGATTGTACAGGAATTGTTCCATGCCGCATATCCCATGCATTATATTGCTGTAGGAATTGTTTGGTGCACTTACGAGGCCCTACTTGCATGAAACTTCCTTCATAAGACATTCACGCATGCCTTTGCCAGTGTGGCCACCACCGCTACACTTCAACACACAGTTTCACTACGAAGCCAAAATGAGATGTCGGTCAGATACTAATGCCCGGAAGCAAGCCGATTGAAAACACGAGAAAAATGGCTTTTGGACATGCATTCTAGACCACTGAGTGTGATGATTCCATGCTTCATATATCACTTAAAGCTAGTACCTTCTTACTACGGCTGCATCTCATGGTGGACCAAATTGTATGATGCCATGGTGCCCTCGCAAAAGGTGGCATTAGGGTAATCCATATGTTCTCGACTACACATTTGGTCTTGCATATGCATACTTATTGCATGTTAGAGGAACACATACACATTATTGTTTTTGAGCGGGAGCCCATATACATCCATGAAATACAAGTTTGAGTTCAAGTTTGCTGAGTGGGAAGAAAAGTGAGGTGAATGAGGATGAAGGTAAGCTTGAGGGTAAAAAATCATATGGCTTAATGTAGCAACTGCAATCTTTGATGTCAACAAGGCTTTGGGATACATTTCTTCTTAATTTTGGACTACGTTATCGTTCTTAAGGATGTGGATGAAGTGGAACTGTGACATGCCAAGGACATAGGGGCAATAGAGAAGCTAGTGGAGTAGGTGAAGAAGCTTCCTAAGAGTACTAGTAAAATGGAGTGTTTCATCCGTGATGAGGGGTCAAAGTCTTCGAATGCCCATACTTTTCAAATCATTGATGGTGATGTTACCTTTGATGTGGCTACTCAAGAGGAGCTGATCAATAAACCAAAGGGAAAGCTATAGCTCATTGATCACTTCACCTTCACCAAGGGAGAGCTTTATGTACGTGACATTCACACTATGCTTGGCCGAGTTGTTGATGAGCTTCACGCAAAGCGCATGTGCATGGAAACACCTGATAAAGGCACAGGTGATGGACCACATTGCAACACCCCATCAACACCCTTTGTTGTTGGCAACGCGGGCTTGAAATACCTCATTGCGAAAGAAATACTTGCAACATGATGTTTTTCTCCTTTGAAATTAAATTTCATTAGAAATTTCTAGTCTAACAATGTGGCATGCTCTCAGCTCTGTTTTCTTTGTTTGTCCATGTGACATAGTCATCCCTCATTCTATGTGTAATAGGTTTTTTCATGTCGTGAAGATGTGCATCACCATGCCTTTGTCTTGCTAATTGCACCCACCGTGTGGACGGTTGACTAGGTGCTTCCTCTTATTCGTTGATGTTGACCTCGTTTGCCTCTCAACATCAGATGAGATTGTATAGAACAAATTACGAAAGTACAAGCTTTGGTTGAAACCAAATGTTGTAATGTGGAACACCACAGAGAATGTGAAGCCAACATGTTTAGAATTTATATGGCATGCTCGATCATGGAACGTGCCTTGGCTTGATGGCGACCGAACAATTTGGCAAGTGTTCTTGGTGGTCATGCTTCTTACTTGCTGAGGTGATACCGTGTACCACGATAAAGTGTTAGTGAACTAATCCCCTATGGGATTCTGCCATTTGCTAGCAAGAACGTGTTGTTGGGCAAGTGATAATTTTGACGTGGAGCGGCTTGACACATTCTATTGCCATGTGCGCTTCCTTCCCACTCAACTATGACGAATGTGATGACCATGTCGACGTTTCATCCCACGAGGATGTTCATTCAGATCTGTTGATGTTGTTTGATGTATGCATCCAACTGCAAGAAAGGAAGTATGGATGAAAGATGGACGTTGTATATTGCCATAAGACTATCGTCAATCCATGGTAACTAGTCACGTCATCCAATCCAAGCTTGTGGCAGAGGGATGCTGACACGTGCTTGGCGAATGACATAGAATGCTAGAGTGTTGATTTGACCTACGACTTCTCGGATGACTTTTAAAACCGTTGTGGGACCGCATTGAAACCATCCACACTGTTGGCGCACGGACATGTAGTCGCATTCTAGCCACATGAACATCTTCTCCTTGACGGTCAAGTTTTGTGCAAAGAGAAGAGCGTGTTTGAGTGAAGGTGATGATGTTTTCCTACGTACCTTCGGACATGCGGGTGGTGTTCAATATTCGTTGTGGATGGCCCTCTTGAAGTATGTGCAACCATGGATTGGCGTCAAACACTCTTGTGTGCATTAGTTGTTCGTTAAAGATTGAAGGGATTCATCTATAAAGGTCATCTATGAGGTGTGCCAGAGAATCGCAAAACTTTGTGCCAAGGGGGTAGAACGATGGATTGTTGCTACTTTGGCGACGACATGAGTTCAAGGGAAATCTATGGAAAAGAATGGTTAGCAAGTAATGGCTTCCCATCATTTTTCATAGAAAGTATTTTCGATCTCCATAGGAATATCCCTTTTTTGCATGTCACGTTTGAGCCCGTGGGTGGTGCCCGTTGCGGCTCCATTGGGCGATTCAGGACTTGAGCTCCAAAGGATCTAGGATCAAACTCGTGTGTCGGTAAACATACCTATTGTGATCGACAAGAAATGTTTCTAAATACATTTTTCCTTTCACAAGATACGTTGTATCAAACACGACACTCAGACCACGTTTTGAAGTGAAAGACACTTGTTCGACACTACCCAATACAAAAATAGAAGTTTCGGATCCACACACAGTGAATTTTTGTAAAACTACGGGACGTTTGGTGCTTGCTTTATAAGAACACATTGTTGAGAGGAGCTACAACTGATTTGTAAAATGTAGCTCCCATGTTGTCATAGTCCATAATTCCTTTGAATGTAATATTTTGTAGTACCTTCTTGAAAGTGTGTCTTATGACGTACCCTCTTTGTTATTTAGGGTGCTTTTTGACAGAATTATGGGTTTAACAATGGCATGCAACAATTTTTGGCGTCCTCATTTTCACCATTCCGTACTCGTGGTGCCAATTTTGGTGTGATGCCTGCATTATGGTAAAATCTGATAGGAGCATAGGAACCTTACAATATACATTGAAGATTAGTCCATATGATGTGCTGTTTAACGAATACATACATGTGGTGAAGAATAGAGGAGACATTACCTTGAAATTTGGTGAAGGAATCGGGGCATGTTATTTTGCTATTTTGACTTCAATCGATGCGAGATCTGATGCATTTTTCGCTTTTGGCTTCAAAAGTTGTAATTCCACTACATGGACGTCCGACTTTGAACAACCACATGTATATGGATTTAACTCAAATACACCCTTGTAAAGGGACTTCGCTTGACGTTTCTACTAGAGGGGATCAGGCATGTGTGGAATTACTTGAGGCCCCCACCTCTAGATATAGATATAGATATAGATGTAGATATAGATATAGATATAGATATAAATATATATATCTATATCTATATCTATATCTATTTCTAAATCTATATCTATATTGATATCTATATGTATATCTATATATATGTTTATCTCTATATATAACTATATCTATATCTATATCTATATCTATATCTATATCTATATCTATA